>CAUYLG010055226.1:0-69436 GCA_963573385.1 Cacajao melanocephalus | reverse complement strand
TTTTTTTCCTTTAATAGCCTGCTCCACCCAGAGAAGCACACTTTGTGAGAACCAATGGGAAGGAGCCTGAGCTGCTGGAACCTATTCCCTATGAATTCATGGCATAACAGGTGTTAAAAAAATAAAAGGCCTCTGGACTGTAAAAAATGTTTTTCTTCATTGAGTAGAAGTATGGTGTCTTAATGTATTTTTTGCTGAAAGACATGATGTAGCTTATTGCAACAAATTACTCAATTGGTTAGAAAATGGCCAGCTATTATGTATCAAATATTTGTAAGTGGAACGTAATGTATTATATTATACTTAAGCTCCAGATCCAGAGTTTGCATTCGAATCCTAAAAAAATTGATTGTTGGCCGAGCACGGTCGCTCACACCTGTAATCCCAGCACTTTGGGAGGCCAAGGTGAGTGGATCACAAGGTCAGGAGTTTGAAACCAGCCTGACCGAGATGGTAAAACACCACCTCTATTAAAAATACAAAAATTAGCAGGGCACAATGGCAGGTGCCTGCAATCACAGCTACTCAGGAGGCTGAGGCAGGAGATGGCTTGAACCCAGGAGGAGGAGTTTGCAGTGAGCTGAGATTACACCACTGCACTCTAGCCTGGGAAACAGAGCCTCCGTCTCCAAAAGAAAAAAAAAATTTTTTTTAAAGCATCCATTCTTTGTGTGTTGCATATTAGTTTGGAATTGCTTTGACCATGCATGGAACAGGACTCAGAAAATAGTGGTGGTAATAGCATTTGTCTTAGGCTTTTGCTCTAACAATATACCAAAGACCTGGGTAAAAAGTAGAAGCTTATGCGGTCGTTCCAGACTGCAAAGTCCAAAGGTAAAGGTGCTGGCAGGTTTGGTGTCTTAAGAAGGTTTGACTTTCACTTACCTCTTGATAGTGCCACAGTGGGAGGTGTTTTTTTTTTTTTTTTTTTAGTTGAATGTTTTATTTTGAGATAATTACAGATTTACATGGAGTTATATAATAGAGATCCCACGTGTACTGTATCCTGTTTATCAATGATAACATCTTGCAAAACTATAGTGCAATGTCACAATCAAGATACTAATAGGCTAGGCATAGTGGCTCATGCCACTTTGGGAGGCCGAGATGGGGGGATCACTTGAGATCGGGAGTTCAAGACTACCCTGGCCAATATGGTGAAACATCTGTATTAAAAATACAAAAATGAGCCAGCTGTGGTGGCTAGCACCTGTAATCCCAGCTGCTCTGGAGGCTGAGATGAGAATTGCTTGAACCTGGGAGGGAGGCAGAGGTTGCACTGAGCCGAGATTGTGCCACTGCACTCCAGCCTGGGCAACAGAGAGACTGTCTCAAAAGATAGTAATGAAATCAATATATAGAACAGTTCTAGCACCACAAGATACCTCATGTTGCCTTACACAGTCAGACCACCTCTTCCTCTTGTCATCCCCACTGACCCCTGGCAAGCACTAAGTAGCCTTCATTTTGTCAATTCAAGAATGGAAATGATAGGGATCACGTAAGTTAGATGTGACCCTCTACCTTTTTTGACTTAGCATAATTCCCTGAAGATGCATCCAAGTTGTTTTCTGTGTTGTGTTTGTTTCTATTGCTGAGTACAATTCCATTAAACATACCATGGTGTGTTTAATCATTGACCTGTTAAAAGACATTTGGGTTATTACAATTGTTAGCTGTTGGTTTTTGGGGTATTTGTTCTGTTCTGGTTTTTTTTTGAGAAGGAGTTTTGCTGTTGTTGCCCAGGCTGGAGTGCAGTGGCATGATCTTGGCTCATGGCAACCTCCACCTCCTGGGTTCAAGTGATTCTCCTGCCTCAGTCTCCCAAGTAGCTGGGATCACAGGCATGTGCCACCACGTGGCTAATTTTGTATTTTTAGTAGAGACGGGGTTTCTTCACGTTGGTCAGGCTGGTATTGAACTCCTGACCTCAATAGATCCCCCCACCTCGGCCTCCCAACGTGCTGGGATTCCAGGCCCGAGCCACTGCGGCTGGTGTTAGCTATTGTTTTTAAGGCTGTTACGAGCATTCATTTACAGGTTTTTGTGTGAATGTAAGTTTTTATTTCTCTGGGATTAATGTCTAAGAGTGCAGTTGCTGGTCTTCATGGTAGTTGAATGTTTAGCTTTCTGAGAAACTGCTGAACTGTCCAGAGTGATTTCTACCAGCAGTGCATGACTGATGGCAATTTCTGTGCAACAGTGGAGATTAAGTAGCATCATGAATTTTGGAGAGGACATAGTAAAACAATACCATTCAATTGGAAACCTTTATTTACCAAACGTGGGTCTTTGAAACGCATCCTCACTAATCTTGCTGATAGGCATTAAGTCCATTTCATCCCCTAGTTGATTTTATCCAACCTTTGAGATTCTACACAGTCTTCTGTTGCTACCTTCTCGGGGTATATTTGCTGTGTAAGGCAAAGACCTAGTAGTATTTACTAAATGCTATGAATGAGGTTGGGTGCAGTGGCTCACAGCTGTAAGCTCAACACTTTGGGAGACTGAGGTGGGAAAATCACTTGAGTCCAGGAGGTCAAGGCTGCAATCAGCTATAATTGTGTCACTGCACTCCAGCCTGGGTGACAGAGCAAGACCCTGTCTCAAAAAAGTACATTTTTTAATGCTATGAATGGGGAAAAGTCTAGTTGGCTTTGAGTGTTTTGTCTAATAAAGTGAGATGGGTGATATGTACTGCTTTGGAATCCCCCACACCTGGATATGAATCTGAATAACTGCCCCTAAGGATCCACATTCTAGTAGTGGAGAGTTGCATTTAAACATAATTACCACATTAGTCCTGTTTATTTTCCGATCATGGTTCATGGCCCAATCATGCATCTAGTTGAGGTCATTACACCCTGTCCCTTTAGTCACACTTCTCTTTTTTCCCTTCATTAAAGCAGCTTCCAGGCTTCACATTTACTCATTCTGTTGCTGTACTGGAAATTGACCTATGTGACTCAGTTTTCTTACCTGGAAGGGGGTAATAAAAGTGCCCCTAAAAGGGTGATTGTGGGGATTAGATGGGAATACTTACAAAGCACATAGCATGATGTCATGGTAAATATTCAGTAACTACCAACTTTTATTTCATAATCTCTAGTGCTGATTGAGAACTTTGCATCACTTCTCCACAAATGCCTGCCAGGAGTATTTTGGATGTCCAAAATTAAGCCATTGCTTTCCGGCAAATTTAGAATTTGCTAATATTTAGGTTTTAAGAGTATATATGTCCCCCTTTTGTGGGGAGGAAGGGTGTGGTATATTTTTCTATTTACTATTTACCTGCTTGAGAGGGCATACATAAAGCTGAGCTCTCTGTTAATGAGTGATCGTTGTATGCCTAACAACATTTGTTGACCACTTGATCTATTTCATCCTCCTAGCTGCTTTGAAATGTGGGGATTACCATGTTTTATGAGTCAGATAAAAGACTCAAGAATGGAGGACAACTCACCAGTGGTCACACTGCCAGAAATGGGAGAGCTGGGACTTGAAACCATTATCCTCTTATGCCAAAGAGTTCCTCTATTCGCTGTGCTGTTTGACTACCAAGTGGATCCCTAAAGACTCCAATAAGTTACTGTGTGGGAGGGTAGATGGTGGGTGCCAGATAGTGTCTGGAAGAACACATTATTTTTGTAACAGCTTTGTCGAGCTATGACAGGTAATAAAAACTACCTTTAATGTGTACAGCTTGATGAGTTTAGACAATTGGATGAGTTTGCAAACACATGATGCCATCATGTACGTGACCCTTTGTGATCTGGTTTCTGCTTGTTTTCCTGTTACCGTCTTCCTACTTTATGCTTTAGGTATTAGGAAAATATGTTTTTCAAGTTCTTTTTACACATGCACTTGCCTTTGCCTGAAACACTTAGGCTTTCCTTTGGTCACTTGATGAGTCCCGTGTGTCCTTCAGCATTCACCCTGTGTTATCTCATAGATGATACCTTCCCTGAAGGAAGTATTTTAAGGAGAGGAATGAAGAAAGCTCTTGGAATCAGAGAAGAGAGATTACTTCTGCTTGTAATAAAATCCCCCACATCTTTGTTTCTATGACAGATGTTTCTGTTACAGTGTTTTTTAACTTGTAAAGTTCTGTCTTCCCCGCTCCACCTGAGTTTAGGGACTGTGTCTTACTAAATTTTGCACTTCTTGTGCCTGGAATACAGTAAGCATTCAATAAATGCTGTTCGAATTAATGAGAGGATAATGAGAAAAATGCTCTTTTTTTAAAGAAATGGATATGTCTGTGTGTTCAGTCTTTGCAAAACTATAGTGTTTCTCTGAATTTTGAGGGCTTGTAACCATTTTGCATGGGTAAGTAGGATTGTTAAATCTGTCATGTAACGTGCAAAGATCAGGAGACCTTAAACATTCTTTTGTTCATTCTCCAAGTAGTCATGTTAACCTTCACCTTTTCTTGCCTTATCAGGAAAGTGATATCACCTATCTGAGTATAAGGGATTGTATAAAATGCTTCCTAGGGGCCCTTTGTGCACTTAGGGTCTGTGACTTTGTGTTTTACCACAACCAGGTGGAATAAGTAAATTGTGACTTGTCAACAAGGAAATGGGGATATGAAGTGTCTCAATTCAGAGGGGCTGATGAAGTTGGCCATTGAGAGAGAGAAGGATGACAAGCAGAATTGGTTTAGGGGGACTACTGTCCTTAGCACAGATATTCAGAAGGTGAACTCTTCCTATTTGTTGTACAGCACAGCAATTTTTAAAACAATCAGTGGCAATACTGTGAATATACATAAAAATTTTAGTATTTTGGATTAATCTTCAAAAATAGGTTTTCCCACAAGCACAATGCTGGGTTAAAGAATATGTGTTTTTCAAATTGTTGATTGGTTTTGATGAATTGATTTACAAACGGGTTATACCAGTTTGCTCTCCACCCTCCAATGGGCACGCTTGTGTCATAGCACTCTCATCAGCATGATTATTTTAATTTAATCTTTGTTACTTTGGTGGGAGAAATGTTTAATTATTGAGTATGGCTTCAGTTAGCTTCTGGAACACTCTCCTGGTTTCCTTTTACCTGCTCTGCAGTCTTTGCTGGATCTGTTTCTAACCTCCAAATATTGAAGTACCTTTATACTCCAGGTGAGATTTAGCCTCATGGCTTTGAATACTATTTATATTCTGACTATTATCCTGGTCTACAAAACCTTCGTTATCTGTCCTGTAGCTGCCTTTGCATCCTAGTCTTGAACCACTTCAATCCCCAAAGTCAGATTCAATTACATGAGCTTTGCTGTGTCTTTTTTTTTTTTTTTTTTGAGACGGTTTTTCTTTCTTGTTGCCCAATCTGGAGTGCAATGGGATGATCTCGCAGTCTCTGCCTCCCGGGTTCCAGTGATTCTCCTCCCTCAGCCTCCTGAGTAGCTGGGATTACAGGCATGCACCACCCCACCTGGCCAATTTTTGTATTTTTAGTAGAGACGGGTTTCTCCATGTTGGTCAGACTGGCCTCGAACTTCCAACCTGAGGTGATCCACCTGCCTCGGCCTCCCAAAGTACTGGCATTACAGGTGTCAGCCATCGCACCGAGCCCTTGCTGTGTCTAATATGCCAAGTATGTTCTTGCTTCAGGGCTTTTGTAAGCAAGTTGAAGTACAAAATATGAAGGAATGCTTTTGAAGGAGCACTTCATTCTATGAACAAATGCTTTTCCTTCATTCTTCGCCATGATATGTTGCCTTTAGTCAGTCTCTGCTCAAATTTTATCAAGATTGTCTCTAAATATCCTATATACATAGACTTTCTTCATTTTCTATATTATACCTTATAGTACTTACTACCCAACATATGTTTCATTTAGTGGTCTGAGTTTTCATCAACTTGTATCTGTAGATCTTTATCGAGGATTTTTTTTGGTTGTGTTTTTGTTTTTGTTTGAGACTGCCTCCCTGGTCACCCAGGCTAGAGTGTAGTGACACGATCATGGCTCACTGTAACCTCAAACTTCTGGGCTCAAGTGATCCTCCTGCCCCAGCCTTCAGAGTAGCTGGGACTACAGGCACATGCCACCATGCTCGGCTAATTTTTGTGTTTTAGTGGAGACAGGATTTCATTGCCCAGGCTTATCTCAAACACCTGGGCTCAAGTGATCTGCCCATCTTGGCCTCCCAAAGTGTTGGGATTACAGACGTGAGCCACCACACCTGGCCAGTAAGGGGATGTTTAGTGGTACCTACTCTACTGTGGAATGAAGGGAAAGGAGATGGACACCATAAAGCTCTATTAAAGAGGTGACAGTGTAGGAGGAACAGTAAGAACCAACTCCCTTCATAAAACAAGGCAAAACAAGGTATCAAGGAGGGCAAAGGAGAACAGAGAAAAGAGTTGATATTGACAGGACTCTTGCCTCTGCCCTCTTGTTTCACTGATTATCCTGGTCTATGCAGTGGTGCAAACCTGGCTCACTGCAACCTCTGCCTCATGGATTCAAGCAATTCTGCCTCAGCCTCCTGAGTAGCTGGGATTACAGGCATGCACCACCATACTTGACTAATTTTTTTGTATTTTTAGTAGAGATGGGGTTTTGCCATGTTGGCCAGGCTGCTCGAACTCCTGACCTCAGGTGATTTGCCTGCCTCAGCCTCCCAAAGTGCTGGGATTATAAGCGTGAGCCACTGTGCCCAGCCCAACTTGTTGCTTTTTTGATTTCAGCCTGCAGACTTGGAAAAACCAGCAAATATACTAAGCAGCCCTTCCTGTGCCTTCCTCCTCCCTTTCATAGCTAAATTTCCTGGTCGCCCACTGCAAATCTGGCTTCCGCCTCCACCACTGTGATGAAACTGTACTCTTAAAGGTTACCAAAAACTTGCTAATTAACAAATGTAGATACTTTTTTCTAATTTAATTTTATCCATGTAATATTTGACAGAGCCAACAATTTTGTTCTCTTGCAGAGGGTTCTGCCATCATACTTTACTCAGTTTCTTCTCCCTATCTGACCCCCTTCTACCCTCATTCTGGCTTCTCCTAGATGTTCCATATTTGCTCTCTTCTCTATAAATTATTCCTGGGTTATCTAAGACAGAGGTTCTTAAAGTATGATCTCCCAGCTAGCAGCATCACCATCTTCTGAAATCTTGTTAAAAATGCAGACCTGCTCCAGACCTGCCATATCTGAAATTCTGGGATGGGGCGCAGCACTCTGTATTTAACAAGCTCTCAGTGAATAAGATGCATGCACAAGTTTGAGAACCACAGGTCTATGTCTTTAGCCTTCTCTAATATTTGAGACTCAGTTGCAGAGCTCACATTCTCTGAAGCCCCATATCTGTAGTTCCATCTCCGTCTTGGGCAGCTCCATCTGGATATCCTGCAGATTAGGTTTTATAAGTGGGGAGATAATTAAATTGAAACCTCTGAGCTTTGAGTAATGTATTTGTGTGTGTTGATAAAATTACATGTCTGCCTTGCAGGTCCTGAACAACCACCAGAGATTGTGAATTTATAAATTAACCTCTTACTGTCCAATTTCCCTTCTTACACTTGTCAGTGAAAATGAAGAAAAATATCCTAACGATGAATTTTTCACCCTATGTTTAAGTAGTAAGAGCCATGATTGTAAGTGAGGCTGTTTGCTTCCTTGAACTTTGAATTCAGTCTGTTCTGATCTAGCCAGGTATCCTCTAAGGCCTTCTATTTCTGTTCAGTTCAAACCAGTCTCAAGGGTTAGATAAAATATATCACACTGTTTTTTGAAGTTTTCCTCTGAATGTTGTGACAGAAACACACTTAGGTTCTTATCTCTTCCATATTCTCACTCCTGTAGTATTAGCATTTTCTCTGTACTAGGATGGAAAATTTGCTAAAATATAAAGAATTGCTAGTATTTAGCAATAAAAATTGCTAAAATACAAACAAGGTAGTTTTTATCTTACTCTTTTTTGTGCACAAGACAGGATTTGAAACTGGGTTGGATTTATTTGGAATGAGTGTTTATAGCATATTTCTTCACCCCAGCTCCGCTTAAAGGAGAAAAAATTGATAGCAAAAATCATTCTCCACAGAATCTGTTCGACCATTTGCTAGGTTATGAATAATAACAGTGAGGCAGCATCTGCAGCTGCTGTTGCTGAGGTGCAAAATGTGCACAGAGGTTTGAATAAGCCGCCGAGGCTCTGCACTGTGATTCTTTTCAAACAGCCATGTGTGGTGAGGAGCTGCTGACAGGCCTCCACACAAAACCATTAATGGAACAGGCATACCAATGCTGTCATACATGCTTCTCCAGCAAGACTTGGGTTTATGGAAATCGTTTGGATTGGAAAAGAAATGAAATGGGGTACTCTTTACTGTCTGTAAAATGAGATGATGGCTTAGTTCAAGTGAAGATGATTGGATTTTTTTGGTTCCACCTAAGAAGGAAGAGAGGTTCAGATTAAATTAGTTGCCCATGGGAGGTGAGTAAGTAAATAGTTTTAAGATCTTTGAGGTCAAAGACCATATCTTCTTTTTTTTTTTGGATTCAGGGTCACCCAGGCTGGAGTGCAGTGGCACAATCACAGTTCACTGCAGCCTTGAACTCCTGGGCTCAAGGGATCCTCCCACCTTGGCCACCCAAAATGCTGGGATTACAGGCATGGACTGCACCCGGCCCATATCCTATTATTTGTAAGCTCCTGGTGCTCATACTGTTGCGTGTGCAATCTGCTCTTTGTATCTGTATCTGTGACTTCTACATCCATGGATTCAACCAAGCTAGGATGGAAAATGCTGGGCCAAAAAATTTCATCTGTTCTGAACACGTACAGACTTTTTTCTTCTCATTTCCTAAACAGTACAGTGTAACGACTATTTGCGTGGTATTTACATTGTATTATAAGTCATCTAGAGATGATTTAAAGTGGGAAGAACAGGCCGGGTACGGTGGCTTATGCCTGTAGTCCCAGCACTTTGGGAGGCCAAGGTGGGTGGATCATTTGAGGTCTGGAGTTCGTGTCCAGCTGGCCAACATGGTGAAACCCCATCTCTAGTAAAAATACAAAAATTAATCAGGCGTGGTGGTGCACGCCTGTAATCCCAGCTAACTCGGGAGGCTGAGGCTTGCTTGAACCTGGAAGGCAGAGGTTGCAGTGATCTGAGATCATGCTACTCCAGTCTGAGTGACAAAGTGAGACTCTGTCTCAAAAAAATAAAAGTAGGAAAGATAGATATAGGTTATATGAAAATAAAACACCCTTTCAGGTCAGGGACTTAAGCATCCCTGGATTTTGGTATCCTCAGTGTGTCCTGGAACTAAAGTTGTGCATATAACCCAAGAAACAACTGTAGAAGGAGCTCTCCTCCTCAAGAAACGATTAATGACTTTCCATAACTTCTCAATAAACTATAACATGCCATTCACAGGCTGGTTCCCAGCCTTTTGGGTAACTTACCACATCCTTCTCACCATTGAGACTACTCAGCGTTCCTCACACTTGCCATGTACCTTCATGATTTTGCACATGCTGTTCCCCATATGCCTTCACCCTCCTCTGGTTTCCACCGGTCACACCTGACTCACACTTGCAGCCCAGCTCATGCCTCCCTGAAGCTTTATCTGATACCTGAGTCAGATCTAACTCTCCCTGTGGCAGCTCTGTTGGAGTTTGCATCCTGACCTGCTCTGGCCTTCCACTGCTGACAGTGGTCTGCAACCTGCTTTATTTTGTATTTATTTTTTGAATTTTGAATTTTTTGAGACAAGGTCTTATTTTGTTGCCGAGGCTGGAGTGTAGTTGTATGATCACAGCTCACTGCATCCTCAGTCTCCTAGGCCTAAGTGATTTTCCCACCGCATCTTCTTGAGTACCTGGGACCACGGGCGTGCACCACCATGCCTGGCTAATTTTTCTTTTCCTTTCTTTTTTCTTTTTTTTGTAGAGACAGGGTCTGAAACTCCTGGCTTCAAGCAATCCTCCTGCCTTTGCCTCCCAAAGTGCTGGATTACAGGTGGGAGCCACTGTGGGCTGGCTCTTCATCCTGCCCTCTACACCTGTGGAATGTCCCAAGATTAAAAATCAGAGGGCTTGAGTCCTGAACCACTATACAGCTCTGTGACTTTGGATAGGTTGCTCAATTTGTCTAAACCACACTTTAGAGGATATTCTTTACCTGTTTCACAGGATTCATTAAAAACTAAGATAATATTTGATAATTTTCTTTGTACAGCCAATAGTAATTTATAAATGATAATGAGTTTGATTAATGTTTTCACTACAGGGATGTCTGTGAAGGCAGGCAGGAGTGTGTTACACTTCTCTATCTTCTTGGTAAATGTTTGCTGCTCTTTGTGTTCTGCACCAGCACTTATCACAGAATCCATTTTCAGTAATTTTGCCTGCTGAGTTGAAGTAAAGTGGGGCGCTGGTATAAGGCAGAGGCATGATTCCTGTTTAGGCAGAGCACCTGAAAGGCAGAGGCTCTGATGCTCCCGTAGACTCAATAGTCAAGGACTTAGTATATACAGGAAAGGGAGTTGATATTGGATTGTGGATGGGGGTGGGGGAGTTGCTTGTGAATAAGAGGAGGACCCTTGGCAAAGTTTTGCCTGATGTCTAGATTTCAAGCTTTTATTTGACTGGTAAAGAGTTAATAGCTTCCTAAGTCTGCTATTATTTGCATATTACCAAACTCTGCCCTTTACACTCATTCTGAACACCCACAGATTTGTATATCTGTATCCATGCCTACGCATTTCTATTATCTTTTTAAAACCACTTCAGCATGCCTGTTATATTGGTTGCACCACAGTTTTACATAACTCTGGACACAATTTTAAAATGAAATGGCAAAACACAAGCAGCAAAGCAATGATTTAGGCAAGGCTATTTATAATTCTACGGTTCAGTCTCTGATTGTCTTCACTAGAAGGTCATGGATTATTTTGTGTTTTTATACATGCAAAGAGCTTTTCCAAGGAGAATGAAATAACATGTTGAGCTCTTCTGAGTATAAGGGCAATGTAAATGCAAAGTGGAACATAATTATCACTGGGCAGAGAACAGTCTTAGAAATCTTCCTTATTGACTGACCTTAAGCTACAATGGTCTTATTCCAGACTGGGAATGTAAAACAGAGAGAGAGGTGAAGAGAGACAGATGCTCAACATTCAACCAAGAAAGGGCTCTTTTCCCTTGAAAGTGCTGCATTTTCACTCCAGGGAGGTGAATAGGGTTTATGGCAGATCCCCTTGGCAATCATTCTCTCTGTGAGTTCTTGATTTTGAATGGGGGTGGTGATGTGTCCATCTAGAGGGAGGAATCATGATTGTCTAAACTAGTCGTGGCCATCCCAGTCTTCTTTGCTAGATATTTGAGTAATCTTTTTCCCAATTTCTCTTCTCTGGCTAATGAGATGTAAGAGAATGCTGAGTTCTTGTGATAACTGCTTTATTTCATAATTAAAGAGAACAACTAAGAGAGTACTCCCTCCCTCCCTGTTGGGTTGAGGACTTGATACTTCAGGAGCCACCTTGCATCCATGAAGAAGTTAAAGGAGTCTGAGAGGCAACTCCCATCACGGAGCTGCACGTGCCCCCGGAACTTGACAGTTTCCAGTTGTTCCCGTGACAGTCATTGTCTTTATGGTGCCTTTTCCCCCATCAGGGAGGAAGGTGCCCTGCTTCAAGTCTTTCCAATTAAACTGCAGTTTAACGGGGGAAATTGCCTTGTGAACAGCCAAAAACCAGTACAACTTAAATATGGCAGTTTATCTCAGGACATCTCCCAGCACCCTTCCTCCTGAGAGCAATCTGCTGTGAAAACCAAGGCAATGGGAAAATGGTCAGAAACACGGCTTCTGTCTTTTCCAGTTCATACACTGAAGACATCATTCATTCATTCATTTGGAAAGTCAGCCAGTGAACAATCATTTATTAAGGACCTTGCCAGTCCCAGGTGCCACTATGTGCTGGGTATTAGAGTCACAAGCTAAAGTCCTTGCCCTCCCAGAGACAGACATGAAACAAATATTCCACCAGAAAGTAATGATAGTTGAGATCAGTGCCCTGAGAGCAAGTAACTGCAAGATAGGGGTGGGGACAGTGGCAGTGATCAGAGACAGCTTCTCCAAGGGAGGAACATGTAAACTGAAGTCACCATCTAGTCTAGTCTAGTCTAGTTTACTTCAGGATTCTTTAGAATTCTGCAGATAAGAAATGAGAGCAGCAGGGATAGAGAGAGGGAGACAGCAAGAAAGGCCGGAAAAATTATGGAACTTGGTGATTAATCAATGTGGAAGTGAAAGAGTGGGTGTCTAGATGTCTAGAATTCAAGCTTCTATTTGGTAAATAGTTAATAGCTGGTAAAGAGTTAACAGACATCAAGGATGTCTCCCAGGCTTGGGCCACGGGGTAGATGGAGACACATTCATTAGCATGGTCAATTACAAAAACTGGACCTCATTCTCCACCACTCTGCTTCCTAGTCCTTTCACTCTTGACTTCTGCTCTTTCCACAAAGGGGCGGGGTCTATGTCTCTACTCCTTCAATCTGGGGCCCATGACTTGCTTTGGCCAACAGAATGCAGCAGAAGGGATGGGTTCCACCTTGAGGTCTAGGTCTCAGGAGGCCTTGTCCATTTCCACCCACTCTGTTGGAACTCTGCTCAGCTACCATGAGAGTAAGCCCTGGCCAACCTGCTGAATGAGAAGAGACATGTAACCCACTCACTGCCCTCCCTCATCACAGCCAACAGCTGCCAGATATGAGTAATGCCATCCAAGGGCAGCCAGCCTCCACCCCCAGAACCTGGAAGCTCCCTGCAGATGCACCAAAGGGCTCAACAACTGTCAGTGATTGTTATTCTAAGCCATCTAGTTTGGTGTGATTTGTCATGCAGCAAAAACTAACTGGTACAACCAGGTAGAGAAAGGTGTGAATAAGGGTGGGGCTATCTAACAGGCAATTAGACAAGTGAGGCTGGAACACAGGAGGCCAGAAGCACGAAGGTCTTCTAACTGTTCAAGGTGAAAGTGCTCAGGCTTCTGCCATGCCGCTTCTGGTGGGATCCAGAAATCCAAGAACCAGTCTATGGCTCTCTTTTGTGTCCTCTTCCTCACACTGCCTCCCACCCAACCCTAGACTCCGTCATGCACCTAGAAGTAAATACTTGGATAATGAAGCAAATGCATGACTCAAGCACATAGGATAGTATTAATGATGGACAGTGCAGAGCCATGGCCCCCAGTGGAGTGCTCTTAAGTGTTCAGTGCAATCCCTGTCTGCAGACAAGGGGCTGGGCGTGGATGGCGAGCCCTGCTAACAACCACTGCCCCTAAGGGGACTTCATCTATCCCTAGCAAGGTCACAGTGACTGCAGTTGCCTCCACTGATACTAATTCAGAGCTCTTGCCCCCTCCATCCCCTTTTCCATATTAATGTCACCCTTTAGCACCTTTTCTTTTCTTTCTTTCTTTTTTATTTTTTTAAGATGGAGTTTCGCTCTTGTGGTCCAGGCTGAAGTGCAGTGGCACGATTTCGGCTCACTGCAGCCTCTGCCTCCCGGATTCACGCCATTCTCCTGCCTCAGCCTCCGGAGTAGCTGGGATTACAGGCGGTCGCCATAACGCCCGGCTAATTTTTGTATTTTTAGTAGAGACGGGGTGTCACCATGTTGGCCAGGCTGGTCTCGAATTCCTGACCTCAGGTGATCCACTCGCCTCGGCCTCCCAAAGTGCTGGGATTACAGGCGTGAGCCACCGCGCCCGGCCCCTTAGCACCTTTTAAAAATAAAAAGGGCAACGTTTTATAGGAATCTGTCTCTCCCATTGCTGCAGAAACATCCAACTGATCGCACTTTTTCTTCTTTCTTCTCTCGCCAACTCGTAACTCCTATCTCAAGTTCACCCACAGATCTAGTGACTCTGGCTGGCTGCTGGGGGCGAGGAGACTCGCAGAGTGCCTGACTAGTGACCGCCCGCGCGCTCTGGACAGTGGCGATATCTCCAGGGTCCGGGCCCGGGAGTCGCCCTACTGCAGCAGAGCTCCTGGCGGAGCGCACGGCCTCGGCGACAGTCAGCTCCGCGGCCTCTGCTCCCGGCCCACCCCGCCGCGCCGGGAAGGGGCGGAGACGAGGAGGAGCTGGGGCGGCCGCCGCGCTCTAGGGCGCACTAAGCCCTTTAAAAGCCGCGGGCCTTGACAGCTCCGCTGACAGCCGCCGCAGTCCCGCGCCCCTCGTCCGACACTCCCTGCTCGTGAGCCGGCTCCGGGTGCGGCGAGGCCCCGTCCGCTCAGCTTGCGCGCCGGACCGCGGGACGCGCTCCATGCGGCTGGTCAGCATGTCTGGGCACTTTCTGCTCACACCCATCCCCGAGTCCTCCTCGGACTACCTCCTGCCCAAGGACATCAAACTGGCGGTGTTGGGCGCCGGCCGCGTGGGCAAGAGCGGTGAGTGCGGCTGGGACCCCGAGTCGGCTTCGCTCCCCGGCTCCGGCCGCGGCCACGGGGCGCTGCGGAGAGAGGTACCCTCTGCAGAAGCAGCGGGCAAGGGGCAGGTGGAACCCTGCTGCTTTCGCGCTCGGAGGGTTCCCGTCACTCCCGGCCTGCTTCCCTGGCGGTTTCCTGGGGCATCTACTCCTGGGCTCTCGGCGGGGTTGCCGCCTGTTCGGGGATAGGGTGCGGGAGGGGTGTCCAGCCAGAGGCTTTGTGGAGCCTCTGGAAGCGAGCAATGCCCGCGGTTCTGCGCCCCTCACTCCCTCCAGTTCTCCCGGGAGTGCCCGGGTTTGACTGGCTTGTCCTACTCCTTCGGTTGATTTTCCCATTTCCTTTTCAGCAATGATCGTGCGCTTCCTGACCAAGAGATTCATTGGCGACTATGAACCGAATACGGGTGAGAATACTTTCACGCTCCCTGCTTTTATGTGCTTGCATGTTTCTTTTTCTTTTTCGGGATGGGAGTTTGAGAATTGAAAAGCAAATTCTCCTTCATTCTCCAGGCAAGTTGTATTCACGGATGGTCTCTGTCGAGGGGGACCAGCTCTCCCTGCAGATCCAGGACACTCCCGGGGGCGTCCAGGTAAGGACCTCCAGGGGCAAAGAGCTCACCCCAAACCCTCAGACCACCCCAGAGGGCACAGCACGTAGGGCGCCCACGCTGGGCGCGGGGGTCTGAACAAGGCATCTAGACAGACCCGTGCATTTAGAGGTAGGAATGGGCTGTCCACAGGTGGGGCCAGTGGTTGGGGTGTTAGAAACTCTCTAGGGGGGAGGCGTGGTTAGAACCAGCCTCCTCTTGTCAGCAGCTGACTTAACTTCACTTTGCAACGCTGGTGGGCCATCACTACTTAGGCAGATCTTACCACTTCTTCCAGAGGTAGCCATGGAACCATTAATAAAGAAAAAAACATTTAAAAAAACAACAGCAACCGGTAGGATTCTGCTGGGAGAGTCCTCTCCCCTGGAAAGCACTGCTTTTTTTCTGAAATGGAGTTTCGCTCTGTTACCCAGACTGGAGTGCAGTGGCTCGATCTCTGCTCATTGCAACCTCCACCTCCTGGGTTCTAGCAATTCTCCTGCCTCAGCCTCCCTAGTAGCTGGGACTACAGGCGCCCACCACCACTCCCAGCTAATTTGTTGTGGTGGTTGTATTTTTCAGTAGAGATGGGGTTTCACTATGTTGGCCAGGCTGGTCTCGAACTGCCGACCTCAAGTGATCTACCTATCTCGGCCTCCAAAGTGCTGGGATTATAGGCTGAGCCATGGTGTGGGATCCAAGCACTGCTGAAGTGCTGCTGTTACTGGCTGCTCCCTCATGTCTGTAATTGCAATCAGATAACCCCTTGGCAGAGTGTCTAGGATGTAACTTGTTTATTAACCAGTTACTAATTGCTACTCCCTTCTCCAGAGGAAAGGTCTTGTGGAAGAACCCTAAGAAAGGAATTTCTTTCTGTAATATTCTTAAGAAGTGCATGTTAAAAATATTTGTGTGGGTTTGGGAATAGATATTTATCTTGGCTTATTTTCAAAGTTTTGTTTATTATGAGTTAGTGTTCTCTACAGATTGAGCCGTTCTGGTTTGAGGTCATTCTTCAGTCAGCCATGGTTCATCAGAGACTGCCTGTCAAGCAAGGGGTTTAAAAATAATTCAGGGATAACAGCTAATAAAGCAACCCAGGCAGGGAGTTTGCCTGGGAATCTGCCCTTTCCGTTATCAAAAGCCTCCTTCTGCAGAAGCTGGGTAGAACCTGAAAACTGTATTTAGTGATTTCTTTTTCAAGTGTTTCTTCAAAGGTTGCTTTGATGTCGTTTTGAGTTTCTCTCCCACGGAGGGTTTTCTTGACTGGTTCTCATTTTGATATTTTCTCAGATCCAAGACAGCCTTCCCCAGGTCATTGATTCTCTGTCCAAATGCGTGCAATGGGCCGAGGGCTTTCTGCTGGTGTATTCCATCACAGACTATGACAGCTACTTGTCCATCCGACCCCTTTATCAGCACATCCGGAAGGTCCACTCTGACTCTAAAGCCCCTGTCATCATCGTGGGCAACAAGGGGGACCTTTTGCATGCCCGGCAGGTGCAGACACAGGACGGTATTCAGCTAGCCAATGAGCTGGGCAGCCTGTTCCTTGAAATTTCCACTAGCGAAAACTACGAAGATGTCTGTGATGTGTTTCAGCATCTCTGCAAAGAAGTGAGCAAGCTGCACAGCCTCAGTGGGGAAAGGAGAAGAGCCTCCATCATCCCTCGGCCCCGCTCTCCCAATATGCAGGACCTGAAGAGACGCTTCAAGCAGGCTCTGTCTCCCAGAGTCAAAGCCCCCTCTGCACTGGGGTGAACCATCTCAGACAGATGCCTCTCCTTTTTAATATGCGTTTGTGCAGCTAAAAGACTGGGCTTCTCCCTTTTTAATCACACATTCAGAGTTTATTTTTATAAAAAAAATTGATTTTCAAGTATGTGTGTATTTCTGAAAATTCAAACTGATTGCCTAGAAGCTAGATAAAATTTTGTTTTGTTTTAATAAAAGAACTGTTTTTTTTGTTTTGTTTTGTTTTTTGTTTTTTTTTTTTTTTACTGTAACCGCTGGCCACTTTTCCATTAAAGGCAAAATGGCAACATCGCTCCTTGTTTTCTCAATGTCTTTTTATAGAAATCGTACTTGCACCAGAGCCCAGAACTGCTCCACGCTTGCCCTCATTCTGAACCCTGATTGGTGTCTCGCAGTGGGGAGGAGTTCATGCAGAGGGAGTCTGTGGCAGGAGAAAGGAAAGCATGTGGAGGCGGAGAGGGATTTGAATAACTACAGGATGTCTTTAATGAGGACACTGGCACCAGTCAGGAAACTGACACTGTGATTTTCAAGGGAAGGGGTACAGGGTGAACTGATGCTAAAATGTTACGAGTCATGAGTAACGTTATTATTTATTAGTGCAAATGGAAGTTTGTACTCTCTACCCATATTTAAAGAAAAGCCAAAAACCCCTTTTCTAGCATTTCTTATGTCAGTAAGTGGGCCCTACCATCCAAAACTTCTTCCTTTTGAATAGGGCACTAGATCTGTCAGTTCTTGCTCCTGTTTTTCTCCACAGCCTCACTCTCCCTTCATCTAGACCTCCCCTTGACTGGCAGGCAAGAATCTAGGCAAGACTCATGTTTCTTGGCTTCTAGAATGACATCTTCTAATTGTCATTTTACATCAGAACAACCTTCCTAAAACTAACCCTAATCATTTTATTTCTGTAAAAAACTCAGTGGATTTCCCCTTACCTACTGGTTAAAATAGACATGAGACATGACATCAAGACTCTTTGCCACCTCTCCAAGCTTATCACCCCCTCCTTCCAACACACACACCCCAGCAGTCAGTCCATTCCAATGGATTGTCTTTCTCAGTCTACTCCAGGCTTTCATGGCTCCTGGCCTTGGCACACACTATCCCTCTGCCTCAAATATTTTTTCCTATTCTACACCTAATGGCTTGCTAACACATCTTTAAAAACTCGAGTCTCATGCTACATTCAGCTCTGAAATGCCTTCTCTGGTCTTCCTCTATTCCTGGAGCGTTTGCATTACAACCCAACCTTGTCATGTAGCTATTTGTTACCCCATTGGAAGGAGCCCCCTCAAGGACAGTAACTGCATTTTATGATCTCGTATTCCAACCTTCTAGTTCAGCACTTGCCCGTAGAGTGGTAAGTTTTAAGTAAATATATAATCAATAAATGAATGAAAGCACCATTTATGGTGCCAAGGATCAATGATGGGATATTACCATGAACAAGGTGTTACTTCTGCAGGGCAAGGACAGGTGTTCTGAATAATTAAAGATTCTTAGCTGCGATGGAGAGGAACTGACATATGCAGCTTCTGACAATCACAGACCATTATCCTTCCGTCTAAGAACACCTCTGTGCAGACCTGTGATGTCAGCACCACACTTCCCTGTAGCTGAAGAGAATCTACCTATACAAAATGGCATGAAGGGTTAAGAAAATTAGATAACGCATGTCTAAAAGAGTGTCCAAATAATTAAATAAAATATTAATTTGGATCCCATCATCTTTTAAAAAGTGCCTCACAGTTCTCCTTTTTCCCATGCTCTCTGAACAAAAGTTCTATGGTCGTCATCTGTTCTGCTTCCCGCTGTGATTCTTAACACTGTAGATGTAGACACAAGAACAGCTGATTCTCCTAGTCCCTGCCATGCCTACGACATGTCCAGATTGCCACCTGCCACCAGGGGCTTCTCTGCCTTCAAGGAACTGAGATCAAACATCCCATGGGAAAAAGTTAAATCATAATCTAAAAGCTAAAGAATAAGACAAGCAATGTCCCCAGGCCACCTATGATCAAGTTTTAAATGAGCAGAAAGCAGCCTTGACCTCTTCAAGGGAGCACGCTGTGGATCAGAAGGGTCAAAAGATGAGTCCCGTGGCCATTTCAAAGGGACTCAAACCTTGTGGGCTCAGGCAGGCTGATGGGCCAAGCAGAAAGCTCCCTACTCTGTCTTCCTTCTCTCCCAGCATCCTAAATAATTGACCTCCATGGCTTCACCGCTTCCTTTATTCTCTCTTCCCCGGAACCGGCCCAGCACAGGAGCCGGCTTGCTGGTCATGGAGAAGCTTCATTGCCTGTGGTTGTTCTTTCCCAGGCCTCCTGCTGATCAGCAGTGGGGTCTCCTGGGGATCATGGTGCTCAGGGAGCATCTGGAAGGCTCCTGGGATGGTAGCCCTGGAGTTGGAAGAGGTGAACGTGGAGTAATTGAAAGGTGGTTAGACCGGGAAATTGTGTAGGGAAGAGAGCTGAGGATAGGGGCTTGGCTGGGTGCTAAGGGAGCCCTAACAGGGGAAGCTGAGCCTTAAGCAACATCCCCTTCCCTCACCAATGGGGAGGGCATAGTTGAAAGAGCCATGAGTGTCATTATTTTGAGGCAGGGGCAGAAGTCCTGAAACATTGGACAGAACATTGGGTGGAACATTAAACAAACTTAGGTGAGTGTGGAGAGAACAATATCTGTGCTTTTTTTTTTTTTTTGAGACAGTCTCGCTCTGTCACCAGGCAGGAGTACAGTGACACAATCTTGGCTCACTACAACCTCCACCTCTCAGGTTCAAGCGATTCTCCTGCCTCTTGAGTAGCTGGGACTACAGGCACACACCCCACCTAATTTTTGTATTTTTAGTAGAGATGGGGTTTCGCCATGTTGGCAAGGATGATCTCCATCTCTTGACCTCATGATCTGCCCACCACAGCCTCCCAAAGTGCTGGAATTACAGGTGTGAGCCACCATGCCCAGCATGGCTGGTATCTGTGCATTTTATCCAATAGTTTTGCTTTACCTCTGAGGTGTCACGGCCGGTGCAAGAATTTACCTCCAACCTCATGAGAGAGGTGGGACTGCAGCTTCCCCCATCCACTTCACCTCCCTCCTCCATCCCTCCCTCTGTGGGAAAATCTGTCTCTGAAAGCCCCCTGCCTCCACTGCTGGCACTTGTTCTCCTTCTGGTCATGGCTCAGTCACTGATTCTGCTTTAAAACTCTTGCTGGTCATGGAGAAACATGCAGAATGATTTAATTAATGTTGCAATCAGCGTCATTCTGGAGAAATGGATGCCATCCAAAACGGCTAAATTGTACATCCTACAAACATTCTGTACTTCACATGCCACTCATGAGAAGCAAACTCAAATCATGGAAAAATAAGTCAATTATAATAGAAGAAAATAAATTTGTTTTGCTTGTGATTAGGTGAAGGGCACAGCGGAAGTTCTAAAGTTTATTAATATCTGTTTAGAGAAATGGATTAAATAAATACTGAGGAAGGCAGAGGTAAACAATAGAGCAAATAAAAAAGACAAGATGACTCTTTCTTTAGTCATAAATTGGGGCTTGAATTGCTTTTTTGCTCCTTGCATATGTTGCAATTTCAACTTCTCATTATGCAAAGTTACCAATTCAAATTTAGAATGCAAATATATTTTGTGTGATTAATACACTATTATTACCATTTACTTTCTCTCCAAAAGGTGGACTATTTTGAAAGACTTTGTTAAAATTAATCTCAAGGTACTGTCCCTCTAAAGAACCCTGACTAGCACACCTCTGTACTCATGAACAATACAAAAGGAAGAAAGCTGTGCTATGAAAAAAAAAAAGATTATATTCCAAACATCATTAATTGAGCTAGGGCCCTAGAAAAAAATTAATCTATGTAAGTGATGATTTTGTTGCAATTGCAAAGCGGTTTAAGCATAACAGAGTAGAAATATGCCTGTCTTGGACAAAATGTCTAGAAGCTCCCAGTTCTGGATTTCCTGTGTACTTCTCTCCTAGTAGAAAATCAGCTCTGTTAGGATTTGAGTAAGTCCTCATTTATCTTCAGCTCCGAAGCACCTGTTCGAGTGTCCAGTACACAGCAGGACCCTCACAAATACTGACGAAATTGAACCGCTAGAAATATTGGCTGGTCACGGTGGCTCACACCTGTAATCCCAGCACTTTGGGAGGCCGAGGCAGGTAGATCACCAGGTCAGGAGTTCAAGATCAGCCTCACTAACATGCTGAAACCCCATCTCTACTAAACAGACAAAAATTAGCTGGGTGTGGTGGTGTGCCCCTGTAGTCCCAGCTACTCTGGAGGCTGAAACCAGAGAATCGCTTGAACCCGGGAGACGGAGGTTGTAGTGAGCCAAGATTGCACCACTGCACTCCAGCCTGGAGACAGAGCGAGACTCCATCTCCAAAAAAAATGGAAAAGAAATATTGGAGTCCCTAAAGTTATTTTTGTATTGTTCATGAATACAGAGGTGTGCTAGTCAGGGTTCTTTAGAGGGACAGAACTAATGGAACATATATAGATATGCAATGGAGAGGAACGGACATATGCAGCTTCTGACAAACACAGACCATTATCTTTCCATCTAAGAACACCTCTGTGCAGACCTGTGATGTCAGCAACACGTTTCCCTGTAGTTGAAGAGAATCTACCTATACAAAATGGCATGAAGGGTTAAGAAAATTAGATAATACATGTCTAAAAGAGTGTCCAAATAATTAAATAAAATATTAATTTGGATCCCATCGTCTTTTAAAAAGTGCCTCACATTCTCCTTGTTCCCATGCTCTCTGAACAAAAGCTCTATCGTCATGATCTGTTCTGCTTCCTGCCGTGATTCTTAACACTGTAGATGTAGACACAAGAACAACTGATTCTCCTAGTCCCTGCCATGCCTACGACATGTCCAGATTGCCACCTGCCACCAGGGGCTTCTTTGCCTTCATGGAACTGAGATCAAACATCCCATGGGAAAAAGTTAAATCATAATCTAAAAGCTAAAGAATAAGACAAGCAATGTCCCCAGGCCACCTATGTTCAGTTCAAGATTAACGAGTTAAAATTGTAAAATATTTACTGCCACATCTTATTGGCATTCTTATATTAGAATAACATTGTTAACTGCAGGGCTTACTTCTATGACCCAATTTTGCCTAGCAATACTAATGTGGATTTATAACTGGGAAAACAAGGGTGCTTCAGAAGCTCCTGCCAATGAATAGACTGTTACTAACCAGCCTTGTGGAGACAGAATAGCACAAGTTTCCAGAATGAGGTCTGAGTTCAAGTTTCAACTTCGCCATTGGTGGCATAAGCTTCCTTATCTTAAAATGGAAATAATACTACCCGTCAGACAGAATTCTTGTGGAATCTGAAACATATAAGGTGCTCAGTAAGTTATAGTTGTTTATTTATTTATTTTAAAATATATTAGACCTGTCGTCCCAGCTACTTGAAAGAATAAGGTGGAAGGATCACTTGTGCACAGGAGTTCAAGGTCAGCCTGGGCAACATAGTGAGATCCCAGCTCTAAAAATAAATAAAAATGAAACAACTTGGTACATTATGAAGCTGCTTTTGCAAATGAGTGTTTCTTGGGCTTGCTTGTCTAGTCTAAAAGATACAGTACTTGCTTTGAGGTATGTAATTTTTTCCATTTCACTTCTGGGAAAAAGATTTGCAAGGGAATAGTTGTTTCTTCAATAATAACACCTAACAATTATCGATGTTTTACTGTATGCTGGGTTATTTAATTTTCTCAATAATCCACTGAGATACAACTATTATCATTCCCATTGATACGGGAGTGCTGGGAAGGGAAGAGTGTGGTCCCTTTAATGACATGAAAAAGGGGAAGGCAAATGCTGGGTAGAGGAGGGCATGGTCCCTGGCTAGGCCCCATCCCCACAGACCTGCGTGAGGATAGGCATTTTTGTTTTTCTGTCAAATGTTGCATTTTACAAGACCACTGTGGCCTGCCACGCCCCAATCCTGTGCCTGTAGCAACCCCTGACACCCCAGCAAGCAGACACACACGTGACTGGACATAGAGAGGAGCGCCTCAGTGGAGGAGCACACAGGTGGTTGGATGTCGAGAGGAACACACCCACAGTCACCAGCATGCCGGCAAGCCACCGACCCGCAGAACAACGCAGTTTGGCTGGGGCAGTTGGAAGAGAGCCCAGGCCCAACTCCAGGAGAAAGCCATCTCCTTTCTGGCTCCCCCATTTGCTAAGACCTACTTCCACTCAATAAAACTTTGCACTCTTTCTTCAAGCCCATGTGAGATCTGATTCTTCCAGTACATCAAGGCAAGAACCCGGGATACAGAAGGCACTCTGTCCTTGCGACAAGGTAGAGGGTCTAACTGAGCTGGTTAACACAAGCTGCCTACAGATGGCAAGACTAAAAGAACACACGGCAGCACACCGCCCACTGGGGCTTTAGCTGTAAACATTCACTCCTAGACACTGCTGTGTGGTCAGAGGTCGGAGCCCCACAGCCTGCCCATGTATGCTCCCCTAGAGGTTTAAGCAGCGGGGCACTGAAAAAGTAATCCACTGCCCCATCGCACGCCCTGTGAGGGGGAAAAGGGAACTTTGCCCGTTTCAGTATATTTCATTTGTTACATGTGCCCCCAAAAAGTATCTCCCATATTTCAGATGAGGAAACTGAGGCCCAGAGAAGTCAAGCAATGGCCTAAAGTCCCATGAGCCAAGAAAGCAGGATATCTGGCTCCAGGAAGGGAAGCTAATTCCCTGCAGCTCAGGCTGTTTCTTCTGCCCAGGTCTTTGTGCCTGCTGACATATTTGGGGGAACTTGTTAAAAATGCGGCTTCTGGGTCCAGCCCCAGGGGTTCTGTTGCCATGTTTTTGAGCTGTGGTCGGTGGGGAACCTGCATTTCAGCAAACTTCCTGGCTGGCATTGATACCGGACGTCCAGCTTTGAAGTTTGTGAGTAAGACCATGGTCTGGACTTCCCCCAGGCTTCTTGTTTATCCAAGTGGCTGTCAGACTTGGACAGCAAAAGCCTTGGTGGGAAGAAGGCAGAAGTTGCTGGGTGTGCTGCCATGAGGCTAGGTGCTGGGTGAGTTGATCCAGCCAAGCTGTGTCCAGGCTGCCTCAGCATCACTTAGCAGAGCTGAATCCTCCATGGCCAGGTGACACTGAGTATGAAAGCCATTCTGGGTGGGCATAGAGGGCTGGAGATGGGAGTAGTGGGCATTATCTACATCAGCAGGCCCCAGGGACATCCTCCCACTGGCCACATTCTCTCTTTTCTGACCAGCGCCCTGAGAAGCAGCCTCTAAGGCAGCCCTTGGTGATTCATGCACTTTCTTTTCTCTAGGAGGCAGCAGATTAGCACCTTGTGAGGAGGAGGAGGAGGTGACTGAATGTCCTCCCAGAGTCCCAGGGCTGTGGGAGTGAATGGTTACTATGCCAGAGCAGAAATTCAGAAATTCCCAAAGCACCTTTGAGAGCTTGAAGCATTCCCCCCTCCCACTCCCGCCCCTGCCATTGATCCTGTCCAGCACTGTCTCCAGAAATTGGATGCCATGTGTGTGCATGTGTGGGAGAGGCAAGAGAGAGGTAACAGGTTCAGACTTTAAAAAGAAAAGCCAGTGAATTTCCCCAGACTTGAAGAAAATATGAGGATGCTGCCACAAGGTCTGAGGGACTGTGGCTGGGGTCCAGTATGCTGGCCACATTGTACTATCATAATAAAACTAACAACAACAATTAGCTACAATAGTTACTAATCATGCACTATTGTTCCATGTGTTACAGCGTGTTAGGGTTCTCCAGAGAAAAAACCAACAAGCGATATCTATATCTGTATCTATAACTAATCTATATCCAGATCTATCTATGTCTATATCTATAGCTATGCCTATGTTGACATCAATATTGGTATAAGCAGAGGTAAAAACATAGATATAGAAAGAGATTTATCATAATAAATTGGCTCATGCAATTATGAAGGCTGACAAATTCCAACGTCTGCATTCAGCAAGCTGGAGAACGAGGAGAGCTGATGGTATAGTTCAAGTCCAAAGGCCATCTGCTGGCAGAATTCCCTCTTGCTCAGCGGGGGTTAACCTTTTGGTCCTATTCAGGCCTTCAGCTGATTGGAAGAAGCCTACTCACATTAGAGAGGGCCGTCTGCTTTACTCAGCCTGCTGAACTGAGATGTTAATGTCATCCAAAACCACCCTCACAGACACACCCAGAATAATGTTTGACCAAATATCTGGGCACTCTGTGGCCCAGTCAAGTTGATATATAAAATGAATAATCATATACAGTATGAGTTTTAGTTTCATCATCTCATTGAATTCTCCCAACAATTCTGTTAAGTAGTTTACTATGATCACCATTTGACAGTGGAGGAAAATGAGGCTCAAAGAGGTTAATTCACTTTCTCATGGTTTCTCAGCTAGTAAGTGGCACCGCTGAGATTTGAATCTGAGTCTTCCTCACTTGAAAGCCACTATACCGTGTGGCTCCCGAGCCAATTGTCTTACCGTATGCATCCTCATGGGTCATCTGGAAGCTGCTACTACGCTTCTGATCCACCATTTTGGCCCTGAATATTCTACAATATCTGTCAAGGCTGTCACTTGCAAGCAATAGAACAGACTGGGTGATTTAGTGAAAAGGGGTTACATTAAAAGACTATGGACTAACTCACAGAGTCACTGAGTCACAGTAGAGGCTGTGGAGCTCTAAGGGGGGCTGAGATCCTAAATATCTGGCATTTTTAGCATCTTTGTGGTAGAGGGGCCCTGCCGGTCACCCAAATGCATCATAAGGCAAAGGGGGTCTGGAGACGGAGAATAGGCAGAAAAAACAGCAAAGGCCACCACACGCATTTAGTGATGATCGGCTGATGGGAGGTGGCACCTACTTTCAAATGTAAACATGACAACTGTAGAGGCCAGCTCCAAGGTGTGTGCTGGGGGCTTCCACTGGGGAAACTGAGGTTCTTAACTGAGGTGTTAACAACCAAAGTTTGTTAGTGAAGAGAGTTATTACGGTGGATTGAGTTGTGTTACCGCAAAATCGACATGGAGAGCCCCCAGGACCTCAGAGGATGACCATATTTGGAGCCAAGGTCTTTACAGAGAGTTACAACAAGGTCATTAGGGTGGATCTTAATCCAATGTGGCTGGTGTCCTTATTCAAAAGGTACTTTGGACACAGAGACAGAAGGAAGGCCACTTGAGGAGACTGGGGGAAAATGCCACGTGAAGATGAAGGCAGAGATGACAATGTGAAGGGAACCACAGAAGGCGGGAGCGAGGCGGGGACCAGGTTCTCTCATAGCGCCTCCAGAAGAGCACAGCCCTGCCCATCCTCAATCTCAGATGTCAGCGTCTGGAACCAGGAGACAATGTCTGTTGTTTAAGGCCCCCAGTTTGTGGTTCCTGATTACTGCAGCACTATCAAACTGGTACAGGCAGTAAATGTAAGAGCGCACACTCAAGCCTGACTCTGTCTGAATCTAAAGCCGGTGCTCTGTCAGAATCCAAATCCATGCCTCGCTGCCAGGCCCAGGCAGCTCAGAGCAGAAGGAAATAGGACTCTGTACTGGATTCCTGAATTCTGGATTAGGGTTTGGTTTAGCTGATAGGAAATCCAAATGGCTCCCATAAGAGACAAGTTATCTTTCTTGTCTCTTGTGCAGGTAAGCTGGGCACTGAGGCTCTGCTCTGGGGATTCTCGGGGGCCCTGACATCCCCTCTCTGTTTCTCTGCCTTTCCCAGGTGCCACCCTCCCTCCTATGGTCTAAGATGGCTCTTGGCCACGTCCACATTCCTGGTAGCAGAAAAGGGGCTGGGAAGAGGAAGGTGAGAGCAGGGTCCCTTCCTGTATTTTGGAGACAGTGTCTTGCTCTGTCGCCCAGGCTGGAGTGCAGTGTTGCGATCTAGGCTCACTGCAACTTCCACCTCATGAGTTCAAGAGATTCTCTTGCCTCAGCCTCTGGAATAGCTAGGGTCACAGGTGCCACCACCATGTCTGGCTAATTTTTTGTATAAATGGGGTTTCACCATGTTGGCCAGGCTGGTCTCGAACTCCTGACCTCAGGTGATCCACCCACCTAAGCCCCCAAATGCTGGGATTACAGGTGTGAGCCACCACCCTGGGGCCAGACTCTCTAAGGCAAGGGTGCTGAACTTAACCACATTACTTCATTCACTTCCACCATGTGACAGAGAAATGTACTCGTTAGCAGGGCAGCTCTTGTCTGATTAAAAAATTCCACAATTTATTTATTTAAGGACCCGAGAACATTGTAAGATAGAGTTTCTTAGGTTTTTGCAGGTTTGTCGGGGATGAAAAAGAGAAGGGATGATTTTCCTGAAGTCTGGCTGGAAAAGGAAGCAGAAGTTTGCTCCCCAATGGCTCCATCCTATGTCTTCCCAGTGTCCTCTCTGTTCCTTGGCCTGATAAGCCTGGAGACTCCAGGACACTGCCTCAGCGTCTCCTTAGTCACCTACACAAATCACAGCAAGGTACCCGGCCTCAGCTGGGCATGGTCAGACTGGAGAACACATCTGATAGTCAAGGTCATCCTCATTTATGAATGTAGTGAGCTTGGGAAGGAGGAAATGAGAGAAGTGGTAATTCATGGGCTCTGGTCCCCTATCTGGAGATGTAAAAGGATTTGTGTGTGGTGGCCAAAGCTAGGCTTCCTTTCTGTGCCAGTTCCATGGGTTCTGGTCCCCTCTAGGCTCCCCTGAGGTCAAAGCACCCTGGGTAGGGTGGGGAAGGCATCTGAAAATCACACTTGATTGGTGCTGCTGGAGCTGTTCAAACCTGTGAGAGGTGGACTGGATGGTGAATGATGCAAGTCCTTTTTGAACTTGGGTAAGCGATTTCACCTCCCTGGCCCTTAAGTTCCTCATTTATGAAATGAAAGATTGGGGTTACATGAATGCTCCACAGAATCTAGCATTTTAACGAATCACACTCGTTTAAAATGCCACTCTCAGAGATCCTGACACCAATTGGGTGCAGTGGCTCATGCCTGTACTCCCAATACTTTGGGAGGCCGAGGCGGGCAGATAACCTGAGGTCAGGAGTTCGAGATCAGCCTGGCGAACGTGGGGAAACCCTGTCTCTACTAAAAATTCAAAAATTAGCGGAGAGTGGTGGCGCATGCTTGTAATTCCAGCTACTTGGGAGGCTGAGGGTGGAGAATCGCTTGAACCCAGGAGGCGGAGGTTGCAGTGAGCCTAGATCACACCACTGCACTCCATCCTGGGCAATGAGAGCGAAACTCCATCTCAAAAAAAAAAAAAAGACAGAGAGAGATCCTGACACAGCAATTCCTGTCAGGGTCCAGGAATAATAATACCTAAAACCTATCGAGCACTTCACATGTGCCAGACACTCTTCTGAAGAGTTTTATTTGTGGATTAACTCATTTTATCCTGAAATAGTCCTATGAGGTATGTACTTATCATCCTGATGTTACAGATATGAAAATTGAGGTACAGGGCAGCTGAGAAACTTTTCCCAGGTCACAAAATTAGGGAGTTGCAGAGCTGAGACCTAAGGCCTGTGACCTTGCCTGCCAATCCTGCATTCTTTGCTACTGCCTTTTTTTTTTTTTTTTTTTTGAGACAGAGTCTCGCTCTGCCACCCAGGCTGGAGTGCAGTGGTGCAGTCTCGGCTCACTGCAAACTTTGCCTCCCTGATTCAAGTGATTCTCCTGCCTCAGCCTCCCGAGTAGCTGGGATTACAGGTACCTGCCACCCCACAAGGCTAATTTTTGTATTTTTAGTAGAGACAGGGTTTCACCATGTTGGTCAGGCTCAAACTCCTGACCTCAGGTGATCCGCCCGCCTTGGCCTCCCAAGGTACTGGGATTACAGGCGTGAGCCTCTGCGCCCAGGCTTCTTTGCTACTGCTTTAACAAGAGGCTGTCATGAAGCACAACCCAGCCTTTCTGCTGGATCTGTAAATAAACATTGCCCCGAAGGAGCCTGGACTTTAGTAAAGAAGCTAAGATTGATGCTGAAATCAGAGAATACAAGGCTGACCCACACAGAAGCCCAACAAAGGAAGAACAATGTGCCCCGAAGCAGAGTGGGTGGTCCATGAGGGGGCGCCAGTCTTTCCGACAGGAGGGGTTAAAGTGAGCATCTGAGAGAAGGATGCACTAAATGTGGCCCCCAAAGTGAGGAACATGTCAGGGGTTGGGGAGGCGGGGAGCTTCCAGCCAGAGGCAGTGGCCTGTGCCCAGAGTACCAGGTGCTGATGTGACTAGGCGTTCTCCAAGGCGCAGACCCTTTGGTTCGGTGGGGACCCATGTAAGAGAGGCTCAGTGGGAGGGGAGGCGAGTCTGTGATTGTGAAGAGTATTGGTGTCCTGCCAAGACAGGAAAGAGGCTGTGGAAGCCCCCAGGGGCAGCCAGTACAGCAGGATGTGTCAGAGAGAAGAGGACGCTGTGGCCACCTCAAAAGTACCCTGAAGGCCGAGCGTGGTGGCTCACTCCTGTAATCCCAGCACGTTGGGAGGCCGAGTTGGGCAGATCACCTGAGGTCAAGGGTCTGAGACCAGCGTGGCCAACATGGTGAAACCCCGTCTCTACCAAAAATACAGAAATTAGCTGGGCGTGATGGTGGGCACTTGTAATCCTGGCTACTTGGGAGGCTGAAACAGGAGAATTACTCGAACCCAGGAGGCAGAGATTGCAGTGAGCCAAAATCTCAAAAAATAAATAAATTTTAAAAATAGTAAAATAAAAAATTTAAAAGTCCTCTGATCCACAGCAGCGACAGTGAGAACAGACGGGATGCAGCAGATGCAGGAGGTTCGGTTTAAAAGGCAAGTCCGCAGGAGAGAAAAGTCTACAGCCTGGAGGTTAGAGTGAGGGAGACAGAGGTCTTGAAGGTGACCCAACCTTTTTAATACAGAACTGGACGAAAAGAAACACTCAGTTCCAGTGGAAGGTATCCTAGTAGAGGGGCTGGGTGGAGGAGGAAGTCGAATTGAAGAAATTGGAAGAGGCCCTCAGCTCAAATGATGAGTCAGGGCGAGAGGAATAGATTTGGGAGGTGGGGGGTGGGGGGTGATGCTGACTGAGTCCTTTTGAAGGCCCTGGGGTGGAAGTAATCATGGAGTTTGTAATATTTCTCATTCTAAGGGCAGGCTGGGTGATGCAAATAGCTTCGAATTGAATGTTAATGCTTTTTTTAAATCATGGTAATGTTGCCTGGTAACACTGGTACCAAGCAACATTAGTAAGATTTACCAAGAATAATAACTCTTGGTAAAGTTGCTTAATTTCTTAATAATCATAATATGCCTTTTTTTTTTTTTTGAGACAGGATCTCACTCTGTCGTCCAGGCTGGAGTGCAGTGGCACAATCGTGGCTTACTGCAGCCTCAACCTCCTGGACTCAAGTGGTCTTCCCACCTCAGCCTCCTGAGTAGCTGGGACTACAGGTGCCCACCACCATGGCCAGCTAATTTTAGTATTTTTTAGGGAAACAGGTTTTGCCACGTTGCTCAGGCTGGTCTCAAACTCCTGGGCTCAAGCCATTTGCCCACCTCAGCCTCTCAAAATGTTAGGGTTACAGGCATGAGCCACTGTCCCCAGCAATAATATAACTTTTAAAATGGAAAATCTAGTTTGTTAAGACTCTACTTTTGTCAAACCAAGGAATAGCTATGCAACACACACACACAAATATATATACAAATCTAGAAATACATACACATATATACAAATCTAGAAACCATTGCTATGTTTACTAAAGGACACTACATAGGGCTGGCAGAGCACCATTGTTGTCCATAACCAGTATCTGCTGAGCTTTTGCCAGATGTTTGCCAGATGTTTAGCACATTTTTGACTTCATTACTGCTCAAACTCTCATCTTTGAATAATGACTCTATTTCTCTCTTGCAAGGGGCATGCAGGTCCCTGCTGCAGAGAAGTTGCCTCTTCTTTAAAACTGATGTATCATCAGTTGGCTAGGTTCTTTTGGGCAGTCCCTTCAGGAAATTCTTGGTTTTCTTTCTGGTATCCACGTCAGGGCTCCTTGTTGTAAGGGGTGGGATAGAATTAGGAGGGGAAAGTCTCCATTGCCTGCTGCCTGGGACCCAGGCCATGAGTCTTGTAACTGCATCAGACCAATCTGACTCCACATTTATGTAATGAAATGTGAGTTGTTTTTCCAGGTTGAAGGTCATGTCACCTGAGCATGCCCAGATAAACCAAGTGTGCAACCACAGGAGGGACCTACGTGCTCAGACCAAGGAACTGGGAATGAATTAAGAAGCAGAAACCTGGAAACCATCATTCTCAGCAAACTGACACAAGAACAGAAAATCAAACACCGTGTGTTCTCACACATAGGCGGGTGTTGAACAATGAGAACACATGGACACAGGGAGGGGAGCATCACACACTGGGGTCTGTGGAGGGGGAAATAGGGGAGGGACAGCAGGGGGTGGGGAGTTGGGGAGGGATAACATTGGGAGAAATGCCAGATATAGGTGATGGAGAGGAAGGCAGCAAACCACACTGCCATGTGTGTACCTATGCAACAATCTTACATGTTCTTCACATGTACCCCAAAACCTAAAATGCAATAAAAAAAATAAAACAAACACACACACAAAAGAAGCAGAAACCTGGCCGGGTATGGTGGCTCACGCATGTAATCCCAGCACTTTGGGAGGCTGAGGTAGGTGGATCACCTGAGGTCAGGAGTTCGAGACCAGCCTGGCAAAGGTAGTGCAACCCTGTCTTTACTAAAAATACGAAAATTAGCTGGGCACGGTGGCACGTGCCTGAAGTCCCAGCTACTTGGGAGGCTGAGGCGGGAGGATTGCTTGAGCCTGGGAGGTTGAGGCATGAGAATCACTTGAACTCAGGAGGCAGATATTGCAGTGAGCTGAGATTGTGCCACCGCACTCCAGCCTGGAGGATAGAGTGAGACTCTGTCTCACTCTAAATGAATAAACAGATAAATAAATAGCTAGCAAAAGCCGGACAGCAGGATCCAGGCTCCAGTCAGATCATGCCTCATTACCCTCTGACTATCAAACCTGCCCCAACTCCCAGACTGGGGAGACAGATTTGAGGCTGACTCCTGTCTCCTTGTTTGACAGCCTTTCAATAAACTGCTCTCTCTACAAAAACCTGGTTCAGCGTTTGGCTTTCCAAAGTACGTGAGCAAATGGGGCCAGTTCACTTCAATAACAGCCTTACCTGCTTATTTTTGGCAAATCTTAGCATCTTTAAAAAAACACTTTTATTTTAAAATAATTTTAGATTTACAAAAGCATTCCCAAGATAGCACAGAGGCTTCTTGTGTGATCTTCACTGAGCTTCTATTGTTATTATCTTACATAACCATGGTGTATTTAGTGAAACAATGCTATTGTATTTGTTTTCTGTCTCTGCTATAACAGATTACCACAAACATGGTGGCTTTGAATAACATAAATGTATTATCTCACACATCTGGAGGTCAGAAGTCCAAAATGGGTCTCACTGGGCTCAGACCAAGATATTGGCCAGGTGCAGTGACTCATGCCTGTAATCCCAACACTTTGAGAGGCCTAGGCAGGTGGATGCTTTGAGCTCAGGAGTTCGAGATCAGCCTGGGCAAAATGGCAAAACCCCATCCCTACAAAAAAATACAAAAATTAACTGAGTGTGGTAGTGCATGCCTATGGTCCCAGCTACTTGGGGGGCTGAGGTGGGAGGATTGCTAGAGCCCGGACAGTTGAGGCTACAGTGAGCTGTGACCGTGCTACTGCACTCCAGTCTGGATGAGAGTGAGATCCTGTTTCAAGAAAAAAAAAAAAAAGATGTCCCTAGGTTTGTGTTCCTTCTGGCGCCCTAAGGGAGAATGTTTCCTTGCCATCTCCAGCTTCTAGAGGCTGCTTGTGTTCCTTAGCCTGGGGCCTCCTTCCACTCTTTTTTTTTTTTTTTAACTGTACTTATTTATTTATTTAGAGAGGTGGATCTTGTTATGTCGCACAAGCTGCCCTCAAATTCCGGGGCTCAAATGATCCTCTCACCTCAGCTTCCCAAGTAGGTGGGACTACAGGCACATGCCACCTCACCTGGCTTACTAATCTCTATTTTAAAGAACAGTTTCAGGTTCACAGTAAAATTGAGTAGCGAGTACAGAGTGTTCCCATATATTCTCTGCCCCCACACATACATACACTCCCCAACTATCAATTTCCAGCAAGACTTGTGCAGGATGGTACATTTGTTACAACTGATGAACCTACGCTGAGACATCATTATTTACCAAAGTCCGCAGTTGACCTTAGGGTACAGTCTTTTGTTTTAATAAATGTGTAAGGACCTGAATCCATAATTACAGTGTCATACAGAGTGATTTCACTGCCCTAAACATCCCATGTGCTCTACCTAGTCACCCCTTCCTCTCCTCATATCCGTGGAAACCACTGATCTTACTGTCTCTATAGTTTTGTTACCCACAGTGGGTGAGTTTGGCAGCTTAGTACTTGGCAGCTATCAACCCAATGACCACAACCAAAGAAGATTTAGCGAGGAGATTTTATTTCTTGTAACAAATAAGGAGAATACCAGGAATAGTTCCCAAATCATTGTCTCCCCGGGCTGGGGGCTGGATCAGATTTTATAAGCATAGGATGATGAGGTGTGATCTGATTGGATCTTGCAACGAGGTGATGCCAGGAGGCATGATACAATTGGATCCTGCCATGGGGTAATGCCAGAGCTTGATCTGACTGGATCCTACATCCTGCAGGTGGTGTCCACTTCTTAATTTGGTCCCCTCTCCTTGGTCCAAGCACTTACGTTCCCCCTGTGGTTGCACACTTGGTTCATCTGGGCACGCTCAGGTTACATGAGGGTTGATGGCAACTGAAAAACAACTCACAACTTTGTTACTTAAAAGTTGACCCAGATGGCTCTGATGCAGTTACAGTTTTGCCTTTTCCTGAATGTCACATAGTTGTAATCATACTAGGAGTGGAATTGCTGGGTTATGTGATAACTCTTCTGTTTTATAATAAACTCTAACTCCTGGACTGCTTTGCAAAGCTCCTGCACTATTTTCTATTCCCACCAGCCATATGTGAGGGCTCCAGTTTCTCCACAACCTTGTCAACACTTGTTATTATCTGTCTTTGGTTGTAGCAATCCTAGTGGGTGTGAAGTGGTGACTCCTTGCAGTTTTGATAAGGGTCTGGTATCCAGCACTTTTTTCCCTCTAGTGAAAGATCCAGTCACATACCATATTGAATTGTCATGTCTTTTTAGTCACTTTTAATGTAGCTCTAATATTTTTAGATTCTTTTCCTCAAAGCCCAACAATTATTGGCAGAGGCATTTTTAGAAAATAATATACTTCAATTAGCATTTTGAATTCTCAATACAACCTACAAGAACAGCATCCTTGATCTTTCTGAGGTAGCACCTCATTCATTTCCTTGGCACAAACCACTCCTTTTTTTTTTCTTCATACTACAGAAGGGACACAGCATTTTGCAAGTTTCCCTTTGCTATTTCTTGGGTGCCTCGAAAACGCCAAATCCTGCAAACAAACCAGAAGGAGATGCCTGACTGACAGGATTGAACGAGAACCCCCTCTTCCTTCAAAAATCCAGCTGCCCTTGGCCAGGTGCAGTGGCTCAGACCTGCAATCCCAGCACTTTGGAAGGAGGATTGCCTGAGCCCAGGGGTTTGAGACCAGCCTGGGAAACGTAGTGAGACTCCATCTATACAAAAAAAAAAATGAAAATAATTAGCTGGGTGTGGTGTTGCACACTTGTGGTCCCAGTTACTTAGGAGGCTGAGGTGGGAAGATTGCTTGAGCCAGGGAGGTAGAGGCTGCAGTGAGCAGTGATGGTGCCACTGCACTCCAGCCTGGGCAACAGAGCAAGACCCTGTCTCAAAAAAAAAAAAATTCCAGCTGCCCTGGAAATCTGTTCAGTCCTCTCAGGGGATAGTTGGGCAGCCACAGTCCCCTCTTCATAGCCCCTCAGCCTAGCAGAGGTGACCACTCCAATCTCATCCTGCCTCCAGATCAACATAGCATACTCTAGGCAGCCAATGTTATTTCCTTGTGATTCTATTTTAGGGAGTCTTTCCATAGGCACTAACTCCCATGTTAGAGGCCACAATGGGATCCAGCATACACTTTCCTTGGCTCCTCTCACTGATGCTGGCAAGGCAGTATCAGCATGAGCAATCGTCTTCATCTTGTGAGTGGCATGAAAACAAAATCATTCAACCAGTGACAGATTTAAATGTTCAAACATAGGCAGTCATGTCACTTTCCCCGCACAAATGCAAACGCCCACTTGAATGGCCAGAACAAGAGCTTCCGCGATTCCAACTAGAAGACTATTTGTGCTGTTTATAGTGAAACAGCTTGTAATCATCACCGTTTCCTTCCTCCCTCCACCCTTTCATTGGAAGGAAGAACGATCTCCCTCCCTCCCCAGTCTTCCCCGCTTCTCCTTGATCTTGTCTTCTCCTTCCAACAGGCTTGACTGTAAGCCTGTCGGAAGCGCAGAACAGAAGGCAAGGTGGAGTCTTCTCTCTTAGGCACATCTGTCTTTGGTTGTAGCAGTCCTAGTGGGTGTGAAGTGGTGTGGCCTACACATCTGGATGGATAGCCCACTCTTCCCTGACACTGCTCTTTCTCTACATGTCAGAACTTACCTACTCATCGGTTGTAACTAGGGTTTGTCTTTTCTATTCCTGGCTTTATTCATGCTTCCTGGCCTTTATTTATCCTTCCGCTTGGAATTCATCTGCTCACCAATCTTAGCCTGTGTGCAGCGGCAAACTCAAATGCTACAGGCAGCCTCCTCTGAAATCTTTGCTCCTCCCCCAGGACACCTGGCACATAGTAGGTGCTTGAGCAATATTTGCAAATGAGTGAATGAATGAGAGAAGAATGAAACATTTGTTGCCTCTGTTGCTTTACATAACTCTTGTTAGAGCCACAGAGTATTAGAGCACAAGTGGTCTGGGACATCCAGTGCACAGGAGGTGAGTTACTTTGCAAGTCAGGGTATGACAGCCGATGGCTGTTACAGGTTGGTGGACTAAATTAACTTGAACTTTACATCTTCCTATTCTGTCTGTGCTAGGAAACTGGAGGCAGACACATGGATGCTTCATAGGGCCCCTTGGCCCTGACTCTTCTGTTTTATGCAGACAAGGATGTGGTCTTGCTAATACTGAGTTTGTTCGGGAACCAGAAGTCTGATGTTACCAAGTATTTCTTTAAATGGAAGTATTAAGTGTAGAGGTTGTTTGCATAAGTTCTTCCTAAGAAGTGTTGAGAGTTCAAGTAGAACATGCCCATGGCAGACAAGATCAAGCTGGTCAGGCTGAGCTACAGTCTGCCTTGCATGGCCAGGGGCACTGGAAGCTGTATCCTCCCCCTGCCTCCCACCCTCAGTCCTGTCCCCAGCTACCACACTGCTCTGCAGTGCTCAAGAAGCTCTGCTGGGTCATGCCCATGATTGTACTAAGTTTCTGTAGAGGTGGATAATTATATTGGGCTTATAGCATGATGTGGAGTAGATGCCAGAAATAAAGGCCCAGCCCTCTGTTATAGACTGAATCGTGTCCCCCTCCAAACTCACATGTTGAAGTCCTAACCCATAGTACCTCAGAATGTGACTGCATCTGAAGATTGGGTCTTTAAAGAGGAAACTGAATTAAAATGAGGTCATTAAAATAAGGCCATTATCCGATGCCACTAGTGTCCTTATAAGAAGAGGAGATTTGGACACAGAGATATGCAGAGGGAAGATGATGTGAAGACACAGGGAAAAGGGAGCCATCCACAAGCCAGGGTGAGAAGCCTCGGGAGAAAAATCCCTGCCGGCATCTTCATCTTGGACTTCCAGCCCCCTGACCTGTGAGAAAATAAATGTCTGTTGTGTGAGCCCCCAGCCTATGGTACTTTGTTATGGAAGTCCCAGCCGGCTGATACCTCTTCGATGAGGTTTATTGTGAAGGGTTACATACATGGCTCATCCCCTCTCTAACGCTGGAAGGCATCATGCATGAACCCATGCCTCCAGACTGTAATCTGCACTCCAAAAAGTGGGGCCATTCTTTTTCCTTATGGAAGGGATGCAAGTGTCCATCCCGAAGTGACTCCACTTTGAAACAAAGAGGAGCTGGAAGAATTTGCCATTAAACTTTTAATAATAGTCACGTGCTTTCCTCCACATTTTTATATTTGCTGGTACTTTTGTTCAATAGAAAATGACAAATGCATGACTCTCCAGCCCCACCCACTCAGCTCCCACATTCCCAGTTGATTCACTGTTCTCTGAGCCACTGTCTCCGCTGGCTTGGCTCATCACTGCAGCACAGGTGCTTACCCGCACATGCTTTGCCACTTCCAAGGGCACGGGATGAGGGGAGGGACGGATTGACACTGCTGGGGTCCAGGCTCACCACCCGCTGCTGACATGGCCATCCCTAGAGGCAAAAGGAGTCTCAGGTTGGTCATCACACTTGGCATTCTGGGGCATTCAAATGTTTTTCATGAATGCTAACTCATTTAGTCATCAAAGGCATCCTGAGAATTAGGCAGAGTGAAGCTATTATTTTCATTTTCAAGAGGAAACTGGGGCTCAGAAAGATGACATGCTAGGCACAGGGTCTCATAGTGAGGATGAGGGGGCACAGAGACGAGAGCCTTCTTTTAATCACTACTCCTATGCTCTCCCACACCTTGTGCAAACATTAAGAACTCTGTGCCCTTGGTTGTCCCTTCACCAGTATTAAACTGCTTACCCTGTCACATAGTATGATTTTGACAGCAACTACTTATGCAGTGCTGATGACGATCCAGGCACTGTTCTATGTAAATGCTGTACATGGATTCACATCTAACACCCTTTTGAGCTTAAGTCCTGTTATTGTCACCTGCATTTTACAGATGCGGAGGCTGAGGTGTGGAGAAGTTACATCACTGGCGCAAGGTTACACAACTGTCAAGAGGCAGACTCAGCCTTCACACCCAGGCAGTCTGGCTGCAGGCCCTGCTCTCTTAGCTACTGTGCCATAACTGCCCTTCACCCAGAGGCCTCTGTCTGTGGTCAGGATGGTCAAGATCACATGGGGGCCAGGAAGGTCGTTACCTGCCATATGGAGAGAACCTTTGTGTCCGCCCAAAATTCATAATTCAAAACCCTCCCCACTAATGTGATGGCATTGGGAGGTGGAGCCTTTAGAGGTGACAGAATTAGATGGGACCCTGAGGGTGGGGCCCTCATGACAGGATTGGTGTCCTTATAGGAAGGGACACCAGAGAGCTGGCTTCCTCTCTCTGCCCTGTGAGGCCACAGTAAGGAAGTACATTCCAGGAATCAGGAAGAAGACCCTCCCCAGACTCGAATCTGCCGGAGCCTTGATCTTGGATGTCCCAGTATCCAGAACGTTGAGAAACTGCTATTGTGAAAGCCGCGGTCTGTGGTGTTTTGTTACAGCAGCCGGGGCTGACTAAGACGCCTGCCATCCCTCTCCACCAAGCGAGACTCTGCGCCCAGAATCAAGCCCGGGAATGCCCCGAAGTCCAAACACCCTGGACCCCGAGCTCCTGTCCCTCCCGCCAGCATCAGCTGTTCCTGCTGTCCCTCGGTCTGGCATGGCTTCATGTTCTCGGCGAAGTGGGCCAAACTAGGTCAGTGACAGCAGGAGTGGGTGGCCTGCACTTCCTGCTTCCTCCCGCTCCCTGAGCAATCTGGTCTCGTGGCTGAGAACAGTATCTCCCCAGGCTGCTGCAAAGCCCTGCTGAGGAGGGTGGTGATTCAGGCTGAGTGTGTCTTCAGGGCTGTGCCTGCTCCTTCTCTGTGTGTGTCAGAGCCTGCTGCTCTCAAGAGGGTTTCAAGCTCACAGAAACAATGGGGCTGGCAGTTTTCAGCATGGAACTTGTGCTCACCAGAGGGAACAGGGCTCACAGGGCAGTGAGAACCCGGGGTATGCCAGGAGAGCTTCCAACAGCAAAGAGAAGGAGCTTGCATGTTTGCAGCCTTGGCTCCTCAGGGGCTGGATGACCCTGAAGAGTGGTCACCACAGGAGCACTTATGAGCCACTCATTATGAGTCAGGCCTTTGCCAAGCATTTTGCACATATGCTGTCATTCAATCCTCACAGCGACCTAGGGAGAGCGCCTCATTTCATGGTTAAGGTTAGTGAGGTCCAGGGACAAGGAGGCTGAGTTATTTGCTCAAGGTCATACATGTAGTAAGCAGCTAGGATTTGATCAAGACTGTTCCTTATTCTCCCTCTCCTTTTCTCCTGCCCATCCTCTCTATTGCTCTCTCTCCTTTCTTTCCTCTTTTTTTTGAGGTGGAGTCTGGCTCTGTCACCCAGGAGTGCAGTAGCGCAATCTTGACTCACTGCAGCCTCCGCCTCTGGGGTTCAAACAATTCTCCTGCCTCAGCCGCTTGAGTAGCTGGGATTATAGGTGCGTACCACCATGCCTGGCTTTTTGTATTTTTAGTACAGATGGGGTTTCACCATGTTGGTCAGGCTGGTCTTGAACTCCTGACCTCATCTTTCATCATTCTCTGTCTTCCACTCAACAAATGTTTGTAGCTATGTCAACAGGGAGGTACAGTAGTGAACACAACAGATTGGTCCCCACCTGATACTAACCATGCTCTGTTGTCTCCCACACCATTTAGGCCTTTTCCTGCCAAGTCCTGCATGGAGAAAGCGTCCCCTGTGAGGCCCCAACTGGGGTTCCAAAAGTAATACCCCAAAGCCTGGCACTTTGACATGCAGAGAGGACTTGGAAGTTGCCTCAGAATCAGGGGGCCTGTATTCTTACCTTGTTCTCTTCCCCCTACCTCCATAAAGTTCAGAGAAGGGATCTCTGAAATTCCCTTATCTGGTCAATAAATCAAGAGGCCCACTCATGTTACTGAAGTCATCCGCTTTACTCCAAATCCACTGACTTAAATGTTTGTTTGTTTTATACTCTTGTTGCCCAGGCTGGAGTGCAACAGTGCGATCTTGGCTCACTGCAACATCTGCCTCCTGGGTTCAAGTGATTCTCCTGCCTCAGCCTCTGGAGCAGCTGGGATTATAGGCATGCACCACCATGCCTGGATAATTTTTCTATTTTTAGTAGAGATGGGGTTTTTCCATGTTGGTCAGGTTGGTCTCGAACTCCTGACCTCAGGTGGTCCGCCCGCCTCAGCCTCCCAAAGTGCGGAGATTATAGGCTCGAGCCACTGCGCCTGGACACTTTTTTTCTTTTCTTTTTTTCTTTTTTTTGAGATGGAGTCTTGCTGTGTTGCTCAGGCTGGAGTGCAGTAGTACAATCTCAGCTCACTGCAAGCTCCACCTCCCTGGTTCAAATGATTCTCCTGCCTCAGCCTCCCTAGTAGCTGGGATTACAGGTGCTCACCACCATGCCTGGCTAATTTTTTGTTTTGTTTTGTATTTTCAGTAAAGACAGGGTTTCACCAGGTTGGCCAGGTTGGTCTTGAACTCCCGACCTCAAGTGATCCACCTGCCTCAGCCACCCAAAGTGCTGGGATTGGAGGTGTGAGCCACTGTGCCCAGCCGAATTATGCATTCTTTAAAAGCACCTCCAATATAAACCTTTTACAAATATTAATCTCTGAGGGAAAAAATAGCAGCAGTTTTTTTTAAGGAAAAAAACTAGGTGGAAATTTCTTATATAGCTGTCTGTCTTCCTGAGAGGAACATCACATGCCTTGGTTCTATTTGTGAAGTATAATTTCCTCTTGGCTATTTAGTCTCACAAAAGAAGAATTTCAATGGTGTTAGTAATAACTCGGAAAAAATAGCAAAAAAAAAAACAGGTAAGAAAAAGCAGCACACAAAATGTACCACAAACACAGCGGAAAATGAAGACAGATTGTAATTCACGCTGAGGACGCCTCCTTGCCAAGTTCTGGTTGCTGTGAAGCCTGCGAATTTTAGAAGAGAAAAGGTTTTTGCCTCTAGAGTTGAAAATCGTGTTGAAGGGCAATACAGACAGCAGACCAATACTAAGGCCATCAGCATGCCACAGAAGTAGGAGCCCAAAAGGTGCTATTCAGTGCTTGTGTGTGTGTGTGAGTGTGTGTGTGAGTGTGTGTGTGAGTGTGTGTGTGTGTGTGTGTGTGTACACATGTGGGCTCTCCTACTTTCCTCATCTCCTGGCATCTCCCACCCATATTGGGAGAAGGCTGTGAATATATCGATATACGTAATATATTGCAACGATATTGACAGACTCCCATTCTACCCTTTGTCATCGTGTCAATTCTTGAGCTGAACCCTATATAGGGTGGCCTAAGAGCAGGTTGGGGGAAAGAATATCTTGTCTGTGTCATTTTGGTTTGTATGAAAGCCTCTCCCTCTCTGTTTTCTTCTGTCTCCCTCTCTGTCATCACAGGGATAAAAAAGATTTGACTGAATCTTTCATCAGTCCCCAGTCTATAATTAGGTACAAACCCACCCTTTGAAATGCCCCGTCTTGGTTGGCTCCAGGCATCAGCAGTAGCAGGAATTTGGGTGTCCTTCACAAAGGGAGAAGAAACCTTTAGAGGGCCACTCTCAGAAGGCCAGGTAGCTATGACTTATACTCAGAAAAGTCAGTGAGAAGGAAGTTGCCCTGGATGAAAAGATGAGAAACAGAAATTGTAAGAGACTGGAAACAGTTGTTCCTTTTCAGACATATGAGCCAGGTGTGGCCAGACGTGTTCAGCTGACAGAGGGATCACTGAAGTTGGGGGACTCCAGAGCCGTTGATGCTCAAAGCATTATTGGGGTGGTTTGACTCTAAGTCAAGAAGCTGGTTGCCTCTACATGTTCATTAATGTCCGGAAGAAAAAAATCATTTGGTGTTTTCACCACTGGCAGTTTCTAGAAATTCTGTCTGTATCCATGGGCTGCAATCCCAACATTCTGATTCACTAGCTGGGCTTTAAAGCAGCCACCCCAGGAGGTTTTGATGCAGATGTTCTCAGAACAGGCTTCGAGGAACATTGCTGCAGGCGCACACAATCGGTCAGAGTGAGACAAACCATCGGTGTTTCTGCCTCTCCGGGGACCTCTTTGCTGGTTCCAGTGAACTGGGGACTCGCTCACATGGAGACTGGGAATGCAGTAACCGGGCAGACAACCATGACTTAGCAACGAGGCGTCCTCAGCACTAAAGCACTCTGTACTTTCTGCTCACTTATTTTGTAAACCTAAAACTGCTCGAAAACAGTAAGTCTATTGATTTAAAAAAAAATCCAGGTAGGCTACTAGGGCTGGAATAGCAGCTGTTGCCTGAGACCCAGGAACCTGTTCTCTTTCTGCCCTGCTAGCTATCATGTGTGGCTCCCCTCCTGGTCCAGGATAGCTGCTGGAGTACCAGGAAGTTCCAGGAAGCAGGCAGGAGTAGCCCCAGTGACCTACCTTTCATTAACCTTTACAGAAGTCCTCCCAACACTTGCATTTTTGTCTCATCCAGCACATGGCCATATGTAGCTGCAAGAGAAGCTGGAGAATGCAGGTTTCTCTCTGGACATATTGTCACCCTTGTAATATAGGAGTTCTGTCACTAAGGAAACAGGAGAATGGGCATTGGGCAGCAACTAGCTGTCTCTAACCAGGAAGGTGCTACCATTCTTGAAAGCTTAGAGTTTGCCTTTGAAGAAGCCCTGCAATTTCTCAGTGACCATGCTTGGATTTTCCCAGCCCAGAGACCTTCCAGAAGGAACTGCCGACGGCTGGGGAGGTATGTGTGGACTGCTTGGCTGGGCAGAGAGCTGACGAGGACCACTAGGACCACCGTCCACACTTTACGCCCTCAAGTGAAGGCTTGCTATGCTGCCTGCTGCCATCACTCCTACTGTGGGATGGACAAGCTGTGACTAGTGCCACGGTATGAATGGTCTGCAGTGAAGCACAGTGAGAGGCACTTCCCTGGGTGCCAGGCGGTGTTTGGGAGCCAGGGCAGCAGAATACAGCCCGCTTGTTTTCTGCCCAGTGGGAAGCAGAGGTCTCTTAAAGAGCAAGTGCATTAATGATGCCTCTAGGACAGATAACTGGAACCAAAATGGGAAAAGTTCCTTTGTCCCCCTTGCAGGGCATATGACAGGGGTGGCTCGCTTCTTCAGTGCCCCGCTGCTCAAACCTCTACAGGGGCATACAGATGGGCAGGCTGTGGGGCTCTGACACCATGGCAGTGTCTAGGGGTGAATGTTTATAAGCTCCTAGTGGGTGTGTGTTACAAGGTGCTCTTTCAGTTTTGCTGTCTATAGATGGCTTGTGTTAACCAACTCAATTTGATCATGTACATTGTCACAAAGACAGAGGGCTTTCTGTATCCTGGGTTCTACCTTTGGTGTACTGGAAGAATGGAGCCCTAGCCAGGGACCACGCCCTCCTCTACCCAGCACTTCCTTTCCCCACTGCCATACCAAGCTCTTCCCTTCCCAGCACTCCCCTATCAGTATCAAGTCCCAGGTCCTTAAGCCAGGCTGGGACCTTTGTGTAAGGGAACGAATTCCAAGCCCTCTAAACCCAGAGAGGGAACAAACACATGGGCAGAGCTGATGGAGTTTCTTTCTGACAACATCGGCAGTGATCTGGGTGTGGCAGGTGCCCTACTAATGGCTTCAGATAACTACACAGCTCTGGAGGACAGAGGAGCAGGCAAGGCTATGATAAGGAAAGAAGAGTGGATGGAAGCCACTGGGGCACTGGGTCAGAGCCAATTCACAATGTGCCTCTTTCCCCCTTCAACTTGTTAATGGTGCTATGACCTTCCATACCCACCTACTAACAGCTCCTCAGCCCTGGAGCTGGCAGGACCTCTGAGGCATCAGCCTCAGGGCCCTGAGAGCAGGCTTGGGTGGTTTGCGGGTAGCTCAAGCTGAAGTTTCCTACAAAAGGGGGATCTGCTTCTCTGCCCAGCTCTCCTTTGCTGGCCAGATAGCTAGAAGCTCATTTGACTTTATGAATCGAAGCTCAGAGAATTAAGGTTGAACACATTTTTCTGTTTGAGTGGGAAGAAAATACTTTTTTCACTTTGTTTTAAAACCATATCTGCCTGCTTATACATAACATCAGTTATCAAGCGAAGGGTCAGAGTCTCTTAGAAGACCACTTCTGCGAAAGTCCAAGATTTGAAAATGAGTAAGTGGACCACTTTGTATTTATTACGATTTATTTATGTATTTATTTATTTATTTTGAGACAAGGTCTCACTCTGTCACGCAGGCTGGAATGCAGTGGCATGATCTTGACTCACCGTAACCTCCGTCTCTGGGGCTCAAGCCATCCTCCCAACTCAGCCTCCCAAGTAGCTGGGACTACAGGTGAGCGCCACCATGCCTGGCTAATTTTTGCATTTTTTTTGTATAGATGGGGTTTTGCCATGCTGCTCAGGCTGGTCTCAAACTCATGAGCCAAGGCAATCCACCAGCCTTGGCCTCCCAAAGTGCAGAGATTACAGGCGTGAGTCAGCTGGGATTACAGGTGTGAACCACTGTGCCCAGCCCTATTGGGAGAGATTTTTGGTTTATGTACCAAATGAGAGAAGAAGCTTAAGGTTCTCTAGTAGAAAAGCATCCATTATAAAAAGTCACTGTTACATAATGTTTCTTTCTCTTCATTCACTCAAGAACGTTTCAATGAATATCTACCATGTGCCAGGCACTGTGTTGTTATGCCAACAAGTGAGGAAAGATGAAAGTTGAGGGATGGGGTCCTCTGATCACTAATGATGATCCCACAGTCATCACTGCTGAGACGGCCAGCACTGTGGGCAGCCTGGTCCGACAGGCTTCTGAGCTTCCGGCCAGGCTGGTGAATGCCATCTTCCTGAAGGGCTGCCTGAGCCATCTCCCGCCTTTCCTCCTGTCCAGTCCGGTCCAGACACCACCCCTGCAGTAAGGCCTGTGACCATGTCCCTCCCCACTCCTATCCAGCCTGGGAACTCCTGCCTTAACCTAGGGAAGAAGGACAATCGGTTCTTACTACATCCCAACTTCCCAGAAAGGTCTTTTGCATTCCCCAAATCACCTCTCCACTGTAAATATGCAACATGTGTGATTCTGACTGTCACATTTCATCTGTAAATAGAATCTGCTAGAAGCTTTTAAGGGCCCAGGCTTCAGCAGCACTAAGCCGAGACACTCTGGGCTGCCTCTGCTTCCTGTGGGTTCCCCTTTGGAGCTCATTGGCTTTGTCCTGGAACCGTGCTTGTTTTTCCTGAGGCAGTGAAGGCAGATGCAAATGACAATGCGATGGAGTGTCCAAGTGGCTCAAGTGGCAATCCGATTGAAATATGTAAGGAACTCTTTGTCACTGTAGGAACACTTTAAACATCCTGCAGAGAAAGAAAAAAAACACACACACAAAATGGAAGGAAATGTTGAAATGAATGAGAACTGAATTGCCAGATCACGTGGCAATAGTTCTAGCTGTCAAATCAGCCATTGGAGCCAAGATTTTCCTTGACAAAATTATCTCCATCTTTTTCACTCCCAGCTGTTGTTTTAATCATCTATTGTTAGTTGTTAGCACAAGGACAACAGGTTCTGTCTTTTCCCATTTACCACCCACAGAAAGCAGCATTTCGTAGTGTTGTTTGGAGGTTTACCTGAGAATAACACCAAGTTAGGGTGGCTCTCCAGGGTAATCTTGCCATAAAGATACTGTCTATCTTTACAGTCTCATCTACTCACACTTTTTACATCTTTTATTTGTTATTATTATTTTTTAGAGACAGGGTCTTGCTCTGTCACTCAGACTGCAGTGCAGTGGCACGATCATAGCTCACTATAACCTCAAACTCCTGGCCTCAAATTATCCTTCTGCCTCAGCCTCCCAAAGTGTTAGGATTACAGGCAAGAGCCACCACACCTGCCCCCCCAAAATTTTTTTAATAGACATTTTTCAGAGCAGTTTTAGGTTCACAGCAAAATTGAGCAGAAAATAGAGTTCCCACGTGCTCCCTGCCCCCACACATGCACAGCCTCCCGACTAGCAGCATCCTGCAGAGTGGCCTTTGTGTTGCAATTGACGAGCCTACATTTACATGTGATTATTACCTGAAGTCCATAGTTGACATTAGAGTTCAGTCTTGGTGTTGTACATTCTATGGATTTTGACAAATGTTTGATGACGTGTATCTTCTATTATTGAATCATACAGAATTGTTTCATTGCCTTAAAAATCTTTTTTTGTTGTTGTTTTTGAGATGGAGTTTTGCTCTGTCACCCAGGCTAGAGTGCAGTGGTGGGATCTGGACTCACTGCAACCTCACCTTCCGGGTTCAAACAATTCTGCAAACTCTGCCTTCCAGGTTCAAACACTTCTCTTGCCTCAGCCTCCCCAGTAGCTGGGATTACGGGCACTGCCACCACACCCAGCTAATTTTTGTATTTTTAGTAGAGACAGGGTTTCACCGTGTTGGCCAGGCTGGTCTTGAACTCCTGACCTCGTGATCCACCTGCCTTGGCCTCCCAAAGTGCTGGGATTACAGGCGTGAGCCACCGCGCCCGGTGCCTTAAAAATCTTTTGTGTTTTGTCCATTCATCCCTTCCTCTTTCTGCAACTCCTGCAACTACTAATCTGTTTACTGCTTCCACAGTTTTCCCTTTTTCAGAATATCGTATAGTTGGAATCATTCAGTATGTAGCCTTTTCAGATTGGCTTCTAATCATATGCATTTAAGGATACTTGATGTCTCTTTGTGGCTTGGTAGTTTATTTATTTTGATTGCCAAATAATATTTCATTATCTGGATATACCACAGTTTGTTTATTCATTCGCTAACTGAAAGACATCCTGGTTGCTTCCAGGTTTTAGAAATTATAAATAAAGCTGCTGTAAACATCTGTGCATAGTTTTTTGGTTTTGTGTGTTTGTTTGTTTTGAGATTCTCGCTCTATGGCCCAGGCTGGAGTGCAGTGGTGCCATTTGGGCTCACTGCAACCTCTGCTTCCCAGGTTTAAGTGATTCTTGTGCCTCAGCCTTCCAAGTAGCTGAGATCACAGGTGCGCACCTGTATGCCTTGTTAATTTTTATATTTTTAGTAGAGACAGGGTTTCACCATCTTGGCCAGGCTGGTCTCGAACTCCCGGCCTCAAGTGATCTACCTGTCTCGGCCTCCCAAAGTGCTTGCATTACAGGCATGAGCCACCATACCTGCCGCTGGTTTGTCTTCTTATTGCTGAGTTTTAAACTTTCTTTGTATGTTTTGGATGCCAATCCTTAATCAGAAATGTGTTTTGTAGTTACCTTCTCTCAGTCTGTGGCTTTTCTTCTCATTCTATTGATGCTGTCTTTCACAGAACAGAAGTTGTTACTTTTAATGGAGTTGGGCTTATCAGTTATTTCCCTCATAGGTTCTGTCTTTGGTGTTATATCTAAAAAGTCATCACCAAACCCAAGGTCATCTAGATTTTCTTCTATATGATCTTCTAGGAGCTTTATAATTTCGCACTTTACATTTTAGGTCTATGATCCATTCTGAATTAATTTTTGTGAGGGACATAAGGTCTGTGTCTAGATTCATTTTTCTGCATGTGGATATCCAGTTGTTCCAGCACTGTGTGTTGAAAAGACTATCTTTGCTCTATTGTCTTGCTTTATTTCCCCATCAAAGATCAGTTCACTGTTTTTATGTGATGTATTTCTAGGCTCTCTATTCTGTTTCATTGATCTATGCCTGTTCTTCCCCCAATACCACACTGTCTTGATTACTGCAGCTTTATTAAGTCTTGAGGTCAGGTAGTATCAGTCCTCTGACTTTGTTCTTCTCTTTCGATATTGTGTGGGCTATTCTGGGGCTTTTGCCTCTCCATATAAACTTTGGAATCAGTTTGTTGATATTCATAAAATAGCTCTCTGGAATTCGGCTGTTATGGCATTGAATGTAAGTATGTATTTTTGTTGAGTCTACCTAGAGATGGAATTTCTGGATTGCATAGTATGCATATGTTCAACTTTGATTCAGTTTATGTTCAGTTTTTCAAAATGGTTTTGCAAATGTACACCCTGCCAAAAGTATTGTGAGTGTTCTTGTAGCTCTGCATTCTCACAATATTTGGTGTTTTTCCTTTTGGCTGTTTTGGCATGACATGATCACTGTAGTTTGCTTTTCCTTGGTGACTGATAAAGTTGAGCAATTATGTATATGTATGTGCATGTGTATACATATCCTTATGTGTATATGCATATACGTATACACACACACACATACACACACACACATACATATATATATATTTAAGGCTGGGTCTCACTCTGTCATCCAAGCTAAAGTGTAGTGGTAGTATCATGGGACACTGCAGCCCCGACACCTGGGCTCAAAGGATCCTCCTACCTCAGCCTCCCAGGTAGCTGACTGGGACCACAGGTGCATAACACCACACCTGACTAATTAAAAAAATTTTTTTTTGTAGAAACTGGAATCTTTCTCCCTATGTTGTCCAGGCTGGTCTTGAACTCTTTGCCTCAGGCAATCCTCCCACCTTGGCCTCCCAAAATCTTGGGATTACAGTTGTGAGCCACCACATCTGGCCAAAGTTGAGCAATTGTAAGTTTTTTTTTTTTGGAGACTTGGTCTCACTCTGTCATTCAGGCTACAGTGCAGTGGTGAGATCATGGCTCACTGCAGCCTTGACCTCCTGGACTCAAGTGGTTCTCCCACCTCAGCCTTCCACGTAGCTGGGAATATGGGCACGTGCTACCAGGCTGGGCTACTTTTGTTCATATTTTTTGTGCAGACAGGGTACAAAACATACACAAATATATAAAAATTAATGTTGGCCACACTAATTTTTATATGTTTATGGCCATTTTTATTTTTTCCTTGAATATTCTTTTTCTTATCAATTTAAAGTTCCTTTTGTATTCAGAACATAAGTATTTGTTGGTCATATGTTCCAATATATAGGTTTTTTTTTATTCTGTTAATAGTGATTTTTGGTGAACAGAATTATTTATTTCAATATAGTCTAATTCATAGTTTTCTTTATTATTAGTGTTTTTGTTCCGTGTTTAAGAAATGTTTGCCTCCTTCAAGATCATGAAGAGGTTTCTCCTAAAAGTTTTATTGTATTGCTTTTCACAGTCAGATCTGCTATCCAGTTGGATTTTTTTGAGATGGAGTCTCACTGTCGCCCAGGCTGGAGTGCAGTGGCGCGATCTCGGCTCGCTGCAACCTCTGTCTCCCGGGTTCAAGTGATTCTCCTGCCTCAGCCTCCTGAGTAGCTGGGATTACAGGCGGGCATCACCACACCTAGCTAATTTTTGTATTTTTAGTAGCGACGGGGTTTCACCATGTTGGACAGGCTGGTCTCAAACTCCTGACCTCGTGATCCATCCACCTTGGCCTCCCAAAGTGCTGGGATTGCAGGAGTGAGCCACCATGCCCGGTTGACTTAGCATCATTTGGTTAAAAAGGGCTGTCCTATTATAGTTTTTTAATAGATCTTTATATTTGAAAGTGTTCCTTTTTTCAAGATTGTCTGAATATGTTTTTAACCAGAATAGGAATTCATTGAGCTACTCTTTAATGTCAGATAGTTCTTCAGTTGATCCTTTGATTTTGTCAAGGGTCCCAAATGTTTAATTAATTTTCAGAGTACCTGGTTAGATCTGAGAACAGTGCTCCTAGTCTAAAATATTTCCTTTCCCTTAATGATATCTCTGTCCAAATGACACATATGGCTAGCTCTGGAGATGAAGTGTGCTTTTAGAGCTACCATATTTTATTATAATCAAACTAATGTGGTATGAATTTAAATAATTGTTAGCTGCTGTTATTAGCAAGTAGTAATAAATGGCATGACAGATTTTATGGTCAGATTGCCCTCTCATTGAGACACTAAAATATTTTTTTTATCACTGTTAATAGACACTTTTCTCACTCACAGGGTATAAGGAGCTGTGCTAGAGAGAAAAACATTGAATGTTTGGTTAACTACAGTCCCAGTCTATTATGAACCTGCAAGTCTGGTGGGGAAATGAGATGGACACATTGATAAACGTAATCAATCAATCAATGATTTTATGCAAATTTACCTAGAACAAGAAACCTGAACTTTATCGTAGCTACTCAGTATAGAACCCTAGTGATTTTTTTTTATGTTTGTTCCTTTCTCGTATACATATGCCCAGGACAGGATGTTCAAAGCGTGGTTGTAGACTGGTTACTTGATGTCTAATGTTCCTTGCATATGTTCACATCTAACGCATTATACCACACCAAGAAGTTCCAAGACACCAATACAGAATATTCGTGCTGAAAGTAGTGAGACACCACTGGGGTAGGGAATCCTCGTCTGAGATAATTTCATACATCACGTTGACAAACAGAAGGGACCTCGGAGGATAGTGGTCAGTCTACAAAAAGAACCTAGGCGTTATATTAAACAAGAAATCATACAAGGAATTGAGAATGGTAAACTTGGAAAAACGGAGAACTTGTGGTGAGGGTGTTGGGCGTGGGTGATAAGTGGGGCAGAGGGGTCCTGAAAATGCTTTGCAGGCATGGGTGGAGATGCTGGGGAAAGGGAGCTAGGTTTCTCGTCTGTCTCTCCAGAATGCAGAGCAATGATCCATGGGTGAGAGTTACAGGGAATGAGTTTCGGCTCAAGAGAAAGAATTTTGAAAGTAATGGTGGCCGGTGGAATGGGTGTCTCATGAAGCAGTAGGTTCCTCCACACTAGATGTGCTCACGCACCTGGTTGTCCACCTGACAGAGGGCATCATAGTAGATGGGCATCTCGTTACGTGTCCTTTAAAGTCTTTCTGCCTCTAAAAGCAATTGACTGATTAATTGATTAACCACAGAAGATGTCCCAAAAAAGGGTAACTTAGATTTAGAATGAAATAAAGCCCAAGAGTTAGTACAGTGGAGAGGAGCAGGGCCAGCTGAAGAACAGTGTTGGGGTGTGATGTATTGTTGTTAGAGGCAACAACTAGAAGAGGACCACATGGAGAGAACAAATGTTTATGCCCAGAGCAAAATTCTGTTGCCAGAAATGGGGCTTTGTGTGAGGATGGACGTATTCACTTATCCATTCATGCCATAAATAGTTATTTTCTTGTATATTTATATAATGGCGTACTAGACAGTAGTTAAAAATAAATTAAGTAAAGGCTGGGCATGGTGGCTCATGCCTATAATCCTAGCACTTTGGGAGGCCAAGGCAGGAGGATCATTTGAGCCTAGGAGTTTGAAACCAGCCTGGGCAACATAGCAAGACCATATCTCTACTGAAAATTAAAAAAAAAAAAATAGCCAGACATGGTGGTGCGTGCCTATAGTCCCAGCTACTTGGGAGCCTGAGGTGGGAGGATTGCTTGAGTCCAGGAGTTTGGGGCTGCAGTGAGCTCTGACTGCATCACTGCATGCCAGCCTGTGCAACAGAGTGAGACACTGTCTCAAAAAAATATAAATATATAAAAATAAATAAACTACAGTTGCTTATATCAGCATGGATGTATCTCAAAGGCATAATGTTGAATGAAAAAGTAAGTCACAGAAATATAGAGAAATGTATGATTCTAGTAGTATAAAGTAGGAAAAAAATAAGCAAAATTAAAGAACATGCTTTGTAGAAATACATACAATTGTGAAATACTCTTCAAAAAAACACAAAAAATAATTGATATAAGGTTTGGGATGCAGGTACCTCCTGGAGGAGGACGGGTTGTGCTCATGGAGAGTGTGCATGGGCTTCTAAGATGCTGGTAAAAGTCTATTTCTCAAGCTGGTTGGTGAATACACACGTGCTTATTTTATTACCCTTAAATCTACATATATACACTTCATGCAGTCTTTTGAATGTAGAATATGGTCATGGTAATAAAAAGAAAAACAAAGAAAAGATGAGCATTTAAACTGAAAGAGCACATCAAGTTTTAAGCAAAGAAATGTAAGTAAATCCACACAGACACAGCAGAGTACAATAGCAGAACATCAAAGGCATAGAGAAAATCTTCACCACTGCTAGAAAGATAGGAATCTAAAAGCCGATAATACTGGGCTGGTGTGGTGGCTCATGCCTGTAATCCCAGCACTTTGGGAGGCTGAGGCAGATGGGTCACTTGTGGTCAGGAGTTCGAGACCAGCCTGACCAACATGATGAAACCCCATCTCTATTAAAAATACAAAATTAGCCAGGTGTGGTGGTGCATGCCTGTAATCCCAGCTACTCCAGAGGCTGAGGCAGGAGAATTGCTTGAACCCAGGAGGTAGAGGTTGCAGTGAGCCAAGATTGGACCATTGCACTCCAGCTTGGACAACAAGAGAGAAACTCCCTCTCAAAATAGTAATAATAATAACAATACTTCAACTTACAGCAGACTTACCAGCAATAACAGATGCCTTCAGCAACCTAAATGGTATCTGCAAACTGCTCAGAGAAAATAACCACACACCAGAATTCCTTACCTGTAAACTCCACCTAAGGTATAAGGTGTAATAAAAATGACTTTAGATATAGACACCAAGAGAGATCACTCCTCACAAAACCTCACTGGGGCTGGGTGCGGTGGCTCACGCCTATAATCCCAGGACTTCTTTGGGAGGCTGAGGCGAGCGGATCACCAGAGATCAGGAGTTTGAGACCAGCCCGGCCAACATGGCGAAACCAACTGTCTCTACTAAAATTACAAAAAATTACCTGAGTGTGGTGATGGGCACTTGTAATCCCAGCTACTCGGGAGGCTGAGGCAGGGCAAATTGCTTGAACCCGGGAGGTGGAGGTTGCAGTGAGCCAAGATTGTGCCACTACAGAGCGAGACTCTGTCAAAAAAAAAAAAAAAAAAAAAAAAAAGAGAAAGAAAAGAAAAGAAAAAACCTCACTGGAAGAACTACTGAAGGAAGTTTTTTTAGTAAGAAGAAAATTGAACCCAGAAGGAATGAGTGGGAATCCAAAAGCTAGAGGGAGCAAAGAAACTGGTTGACTTCTTGGAAAGATGACAGTAACATCAACTGTAAAACACATACAGAAGGCTATTGGGGATTTTTTTAATGACAAGGTGCAATTAAATAACAAACAGCAATAACATGACATGGGGCTCAGCATTAAAGGACTTTGAGATTCTCATCTTCCATATTAACTCTGGACTTCTCTTAGGCACACTGGCAAAAACCTTTAATGGCAACCTCTAAAATAATGGAAATAGAATGCACAATTTAAAAGTAAGAGAATAAAATAAGAGAATAAAGAAAATATATTAGTCCAATAGTAGGTAGGAAATGGGAGAAAAGGTACATGAAGATGCATGGTAAATAGAAAATGAAAAATTACGTGATAGATATAAGGCCACCTATATGACCAATCAAGATACTATAATGTGAAGACATGTCAGTGTACATCTGTCTAGACCCACAGAATGTACAATTTCAAGAGTGAACCCTGATGTCAACTATGGACTTTGGGAGATCATGATGTGCCATCATAGGTTTGTCAGTTGTAACAAATATACCACTCTGGTGTGGAATGTTGATAGCCGGAGAGCTGTGACGCCGTAAGGGTACCTTTGTACCTTCATTTTCCTGTGAACTGAAAAACTGTTCTAAAAATAGTCTTAAAAGAAAACTTTAAAAGTACAGAATTGTTGAAAGACTAATAGTACAATGTATACCTGTGCTCCTTCTTCCTTCGATAAGTGTTAACTTTGTGCTCTATCATCATGCATCACTTAAAGATGGGGATACGTTCCGAGAAATGCATTAGGCAATTTCGTGACTGCGTGGACATAATAGGATATCCTTATACAAACCCAGACGGTGAAGCTGACTACACTCCTAGGCTTAAAAAAACACCTGAACAATCTATAAATTTGGAAAAGGAGACTTTATTCCTTTTAAAGGATTGTAGCCTATAAGATGGCCATCCTGCAGGCTGGAAAAAGTGGAAAAAGCCAGAGACAGGCACTTTGAAGGAGGAGGGGTTGAGGCAACAGCTTAACGCTGAATGGCTCAGCTAAACACACATATTCTACAGGTTATAGAAGGAGCTGGGAATATTCGTGAAGGTGGTCCTGATGCATGTGTATTGAATAAACACGCATGCAGCATATGACCCATGTTCACCTTGGGATTGGGACTTAACATTTAAATGTATTAAAATTAGACCGTATATGTCAACAGGTGTTTTCAGGACACAAAAGCACTCAAGTGTGCAGCCTCTGTAAACTGGCCAGAACCAGACCATGGTCAGTGGTGTTATCAGGAGAAAGTTAACCGAAATCAGTCTTCTGTCCAATCAAAGCTGTATTTATGGCTGGTGGAAGAGGGGTCAGTTAGTCAGACTCTGGGGGTGAGCAGATTGTTTTAATACTGTTTTGTCTAGGCCAGTGTTTGTTTATTTCTAGAGAAAAAGAAAAACCGTGGGGCAGCTGTAGCATAATTCATTCCTTAGGTGTAGGGGTGTGTAACTTCACCCTCCCCTGGTACCGCCTTAGGCCCTGTTTATAATTTATCTTACTGCCACAAATTCTGTTCTGACAGTCTTATGATCTCTATTTTAACATTAACCCTGGTCAGTGGTTGCGTCTAAATCATAAAAGAGAGGGTGGTATAGCGAGGTGTGTCTGACCTTCCAACCCGTCATGACCAGGAACTCAGTTTTAAGATTTTTCTGGGGTCCCCTTGGCCACAGGGAGTCTGTTATGTTGGTAAGGGCACTTAATGTTTTATTTTTATTTTTATTATTTTTATTTACACAATGGTCATGTCCAGGGCAAGGATTTTATTTTTAGTTTACAGTCGATTGCTCCTAGACTACACACCTGCACAGCATGTTACGGTACTGAATACTGTGGGCGGTTGTAACACAACGGTATTTGTGAGTGAATGTGAAGGCCTTATACATGACTGTACACTACATGTGCTGTGTACAAACTGTGCTGAGACAGGAGGATCACTTGAGCCAAGGAGTTCAAGACTAGCCTGGGCAATTTGGTGAGACTTTATAAACACTGCAGACTGCACTAAATTTCTTTTTTTTTTGAGTTGGAGTTTCACTCTTGTTGCCCAGATTGGAGTGCAATGGTGCGATCTTGGCCCACCGCAACGTCCACTTCCCAGGTTCAAGCGATTCTCCTGCGTCAGCCTCCCAAGTAGCTGGGATTACAGGTGCGCGCTACCACACCTGGCTAATTTTGTATTTTCAGTAGAGACGGGATTTTTCCATGTTGGTCAGGCTGTTCTGGAACTCCCAACCTCAGGTGATCTGCCCACCTCGGCCTCTCAAAGTGGTGAGATTACAGGCATGAGCCACTGTGCCCAGCCACTAAATTTCTTAAAAAATGTTTTTCTTTCTTTGATAATATATATATAATATATTTCTTTCTTTGATAATACATAAGTTAATACCTTAACTTACCATGACATTTTTACTTTATACACTTTTTGGGTTTTTTTTTAACTCTTTGACTCTTTTGTAATAACACTCAGCTTAAAACACAAATGTGCAGTTGTACAAAAAGATTTTCTTTCTTTATATTCTTATCCTGTAATCTGTTTTCTATTTTTTTATTTTTTTCTTACCTTTTAATGTTATTTGTTAAAAACTAAGACTCAAATGCACACATTAGCCTAGGTCTACACAGGGGCAGGGCCATCAATATCGCCATCCTCTACCTCCATATCTCATCCCACTGGAAGACCTTCGGGGCTATAACAGGTGTGGGGCAGTCAGCTCCTGTGATAACAATGCCTTCTAGAACTCTTCCCAAAGGACCTGCCTGAGGCTGTTTAACAGTTAAGTTAAAAAAAAAATAGAATAATAAAAAGTAATAAATAAATAAACAATAATAAAAATACTAGGCAGTAGGACTTTTTCGGCTTCATTATAATCTTCTGGGATCACTGTCACATACGCAGCTCATCATTGAATGAAATGTCATTATGCAACCCATGACTGTATTTGCTTTATCTTCCTACATATTTATATGCCTTTTGGTATAAAAATTAATTCTCATATGGAAGACAGTATGGGGATTCCTCAAAGATCTAGAACCAGAAATGCCATTTGACTCAGCAATCTCATTACCAGGTATATACCCATAGGAATATAAATCATTCTGTTACAAAGACACATGGACACACATGTTCATTGCAGCACTATTCACAATAGCAAAGACATGGAATCAACCCAAATGCCAGTCAATGACAGACTGGAAAAGAAAATGAGGTACATACACACCATGGAATACTATGCCCCTGTAGAAAGGAATGAGATCATGTCCTCTGCAGGGACATGGACGGAGCTGGAGGCCATTATCTCAGCAAATTAACACAGGAACAGAAAACCAAACACTGCATGTTCTCACTTATAGGTGGGAGGTGAACAGTGAGAACACATGGACACAGGGAGGGGAACAACAAATGCTGGGGCTTGTTGCGGGTGGGGTGAGGGAGAGCATCAGGATAAATAGCTAACGCATGTGGAGCTTAATACCTAAGTGATGGGTTGATAGGTGTGGCAAACCACCATGACACATGTTGACCTACGTTAACAAACCTGCACATCTTGCACATGTATCCTGGAACTTAAACTAAAGTAAAATTAAAAACAAATTAAGTTGGGCCGGGTGCAGTGACTCACACCTGTAATCCTAATGCTTTGGGAGGCCAAGGCAGGTAGAACAAAAGGTCAAGAGATTGAGACCATCCTGGCCAACATGGTGAAACCCCGTCTCTGCTAAAAATACAAAAATTAGCTGGGCAGGATGCTGGGCACCTGTAGTCCCAGCTACTCAGGAGGCTGAGGTAGGAGAATTGCTTGAACATGGGAGGCAGAGGTTGCAGTGAGCCAACATCGCGCTACTGCACTGACTGCCTGGCTACAAAGCAAGACTCCATCTCTAAAAAACAGAAACAAAAACAAACAAACAAACAAAATGAAAACAAATTAAGTTGCAGACATCATGTCACTTCTCTCCTAAACATGATAAGGAGAACATTGTCCTACATAACCATAAGAACACTTAAGAAATTCCTCATTGTGACCTAGCATTCAGTCCATGTTTAAATTTCCCGTTACCCCCACAACTGTTTTTCTTAGTCGTTCATTTTTTTTTTTGAGTCTAAATCTAAGCAAGTTTCTCCCATTATAACTGGTTACTATGGCTCTTTAGTCTTTTGAAATATGTAACAGGGCTGGGCATAGTGGCTCATCCCTTTAATCCTAGCACTTTGGGAAACTGAGGCAGGAGGATCACTTGAGCCAAGGAGTTCAAGACTAGCCTGGGCAACGTGGTAAGACCCCATCTCTACAAAATATAAAAAATTTAGGCAGGCATGGTGGCGCATGCCTATAGTTCCAGCTGCTTGAGAGGCTGTGGCAGGAGGATTATTTGAGCCCAGGAGGTTGAGGCTACAGTGAGCTGTGATCATGCCACTGCACTCCCGCCTGGGCAACAGAGTAAGACCCGATCTCAAAAATAAATAAATAAATATATGCAATAGTTCACTTGGTTTTTTGCGTGTGATGTTAACATTTTGTTTTTATTTTTAAAATCTACCATGTTAAAGTATCATTCAATTAGAATAAAATGCAGTCACTCTAAGTTTACTGTTCATAAGTTTTGGCAAATGTATACACTACTGTAACTGTCCCCCCAATCAATATATAGATTTCTATCACCCTGAAAATCTTATTTATGCCCCTTTGCAATCATTCTCCCTCCACTCTTTGTCCCAAGCAACCATTGATCTTCTTCCCATTATCATATTGATTTTCTGAAGCAAGTGGCCAGTTTGTCTTGTAAAATGTTCCACATATCTAATAGTTTCCTTGTAGTCTCATTAACTTGGTACTCTAGCAATTGTATTTCCTGTGCACTGAAAGTTAGGTCTAAAGGCTTGGCTAAATGCAGGTTAAACGTATATGGAAAAAAGACTCTATGGGTGACACCAGATGCTTCCTGTTGCTTCACATCAGCAGGCACAGAGTGGCAGGCTGTGCATTGATGGGGATGCTGGGTTTGCTCCCTTGGATGAGCTGCTGACCACTGTGGATTTTCTTTGTAGAAATACATTGTTACCGTAAAAGGATTAAGTCGTTACTTTGGTAATGAGCAAAGATCCCGCCTCCTCACAACCATTCACCCAATGGTTGTAACTTTCATTGATGTTCTTTCCTAAATAATTTATTTCACAGGAGACTGCAAGATAGTAGTTTGCTAATTCTATCACTTCTTCTTTCTTTACTGGCTAACATTCTTCAGTAAAAAGGAGCTTTCTTTCATGAACTGGGGTGGACCTATAGATCCTAAAATGATGGTAAATGCTGATTTCTTTCCCCTTACTTATAATTAGGAAAAATTTGAGCATTAAAAAAAAACTGTAACTGAATGTAATATATTGAACAAATAAAAAACCTCTCTGATTTAATTTCATTTTTGTAAGAAAATTTCATTTTGTAAGAAAAGCATTAAAAATGGTTAAATGCCAAGTTTTATAAACTGTGCTGGTAACTATTTTCTCAGGCTTTTGATTGTGTAAAGCCTTTCTTCAATGTTTGTGCTAAAATGTGGCATTCACTGGCTAAATTCCTGCCTTTAGTGACCTTGGACTTTGGAATCAGATGGATCTGAGTTGAATCCTGCCTAGCTCTGCCACTTACTTCCTTGATAACTTTAGAAAAAGTATTTAACTTCTCTGAGCCTTAGCTCTTCCCTCTGAATATAGTCGTGATGAGAATGAATCTAGGTATCCTGTGTGCAATGTTCAGCCCAGGGTGAGTGAGCACTCAGCATCCTAGATCCTTCTGCTTCCCTTGAAGAAGGTGAAGTTCCCAGGAAGAGGAGCTGCCTGAGCTGAATTTCAGAACCAACAAAGAATTAGGGCTCTTCAGACACCTATCATCATGTCCAAGAAGACCAAGTCACGGTTCACACTGGCTTATTGTTCCTTCATTTGTTTATTTGGTGTTCATTATGTAGTGTCTCTATGGAAGGTAGCATGCCTAGGACTGCAGAGTGAAGGGGGCTAGCCCTCATTTGCGTTGCTGGTGGTGGTCCTAACCCATTATTCTGCACAGGAGTTTCTCCTATCCTGGGACACTGATGCTGGTTCCCATTCAGCCTCTCCCCAGAATTCTGAAGCCAGGAATGATGAGTAGGGATGCATAGCAAAGGGACAGAAGAGAGGAGTGGGGTGGACTCAAATGGACAGAGGATATTAGAAAGGCAGAGCCTCTGCGAGAACTAGAGAGGGGAGAGAGAATTTTGTTTTAACACAAACTTCAATATATAGCTACTATGAAAGAAACCACGCTAACTATGAATGAAATATCAAAGGAACGAACAAAGCAAGAAATATGTGCATTAAATGATGCAAATCTGTGCAAAAGTTAACATGAACAAACCCATGTGTGTTGCAGGTGAGCAGACGCCTGTCCAGTAATAATGGGCTCTGAAAATGTCATCTTAAGAGAATACATGCCAAAGGTAAGAGGGGAGACTGCCTCGTCTCCTTCAATTTCACCTCTTACCCCCACTTCCAGATGGGAAGGAGAGTGAAGAAGGAAAAAAAAAAATGAAATAAAATACCAAAGAGCTGGGAAAATGACTCCCTCTTTGGTTTCTAGTGTCTCTACTATCTGTTAACCTTGAAAGAGCTGCAAATAAATGCTACTCTGATGGCTGGAGCCTGGCATTGGTTAATGCCCCCACGTCTCCACAGACCAGGCTCCCTCCTGTAAACTCCTCTGCCAATAAACAGCTTGTTGCTTTTGTCTTTTCTCTGTAAGCCCCCTCCCTCACTGGTCCCTGCTCACACTGCATATGAATTAGCAAATCAATGAAGCCAAAAGATTGTAAGGTCTGACGTCCAGAAAATGGACAATGACATAGTTCTGCCTCAGTTTCCCCTTTAGCTTTGGAAGCCTATGAAAGGGGAGAGAAGCTGCAGCTTGGGGAGCTCAGTAAATGAGGATATAGCCTGCCGCAGCTCCCAGCCAAATAAAAAGCCACTTCCTTCCTCAGTTCAGTGTTCCAGAGGTTTGTTCCCTGCCACTCCTGCTACAAAGGGACCATAGTTTTTTCTTTCTTTTTTTTTTTTGAGATGGAATTTTGCTCTGTTGCCCAGGCTAGAGTGCAGTGGCACAATCTCAGCTCACTGCATCCTCCGCCTCCCTTGTTCAAGAGATTCCCCTGCCTCAGCCTCCTGAGTAGCTGGGATTACAGGTGCACGCCACTATGCCTGTCTAATTTTTGTATTTTTACTAGAGACACAGTTTCACCATGTTGGCTAGGCTGGTCTCGAAATCCTGACCTCAGGCGATCTGTACCGTCCTTGGCCTCCCAAAGTGCTGGGATTACAGACGTGAGCCACCATGCCCAGCCAGTTTTTTCTTAATTTCAGTTTGTGCCTTGATGAAAAGCTTGCAATTTTTATACTGTTACAAAGGAAAGAATCTATTTATATATCCTGTATGTAAATCACATATATAAATATACAGCTGATTTAACGTATTTTTTTCCTCCAAAATACTAGAATTTAATACCATTATTTCTTTGTGTTTGGACTTGTAAGCTCATAAATATATGTGCTCCTAAATGACATAACAGGCAGATACCGTTCCAAATAATTAGGGAGTTGCTTTATTTTAAAAATACATGGACTCACTCATTTTAGAGGTTTAGTAAGCGATACAGTTTTATAAAATATTTTTGTGGTACTAGGCCTGCAGGATTGGGGGGGAAAAAAAGCAACAGTATTCTATGAAGATTTGAAAATGGAACCATGTTCTAAGCATCTTGTAACAATTAAAGAAGACACAAGGTAAATTCAGTGTTGCATGGATTATTTTAGAAATTACCTCATCAATCTATTACAGAGATTTTAGAATGGAATTATAATCCACTCATATACCAGATATTCTGCCCTTGAAATCTTGTCATCAAGAAATTGACAGCTAGACAATTAACACAGCCACTTGTGTTGGTCAGAGGGCTATGTCAAGCCTGGACAATTCCAAGGGTCTGCCCAATAAAAAGGGACCCTGTGCCTTCAGCATTGACTCTTTTAAAACAGGCTTAGTAGAGCTGGGGATCAATAATATTTAAAGCTCTCAAGTTTTAGGTAAGACTACTGAAGCCAGAAACATTAGCTGTGCAGGGGGAAAGACGTAGCCTCTGGCATCATCTTTATGAAAAAACTCAAATGTACTTGGCCCTACGTATCTGTGGATTCCATATCTGTGCATTCAACCAACTCTGGATCAAACGTATTTGAAAAAAATTGCACCTGTGTTGAGGACATGTCCAGACTTCTTTTTGTTGTCATTTCTTCCCTAAAAAATGCAGTACAGCGATAGTTGACATAGTATTTACATTATACTAGATATAAATAATCTAGAGATGATTTAAAGTATTTGGGAGGATGTGTGTAGGTCACAGTCAAATATGATGCTGTTTTCTATCAGGGACTTGAGCATCCTCAGATTTTGGTGTCCCGGGGAAGTCCTAGAACCTATCTTCCATGGATACAGAGGGATGACTGTATATCTGAAGAACTTCAATTTTTCAAATGGGTCCCAAGGAAAGGCCAGTCACAGTGTGAAACTATCTCCAAAATCATGTCATCAACGTTGAGACACAGGAATGAGGAGAAAGAGGGATTCCTCCAGGTGGCCTTCTGCTCAGTGGTGACTCAGAGATTAACTTCATCATCTTCTCATTGACATCAATTAATGAAACAGCTGGCTGGGGGCTTTTGTTTTTCTCTATTGGGTTATCACTTGACCCAAGAAACTCAACACCAAATTCTTAGGAACAGAGAAAGAACTCAGTGTGCGTGTGTGTGTGTGTGTGTGTGTGTGTGTGTGTGTGAGATGCATATCCAAGAGGTCCACTGGCCCACTGGAGACACCAGCAGGAGTGTGTGACTGCTGCCTGTTCGGTGCCGCGAATCTGCGTGCTTTCGATAGTTCTAACATATTACTCAATTCCCTGTTGTCTCTTTGGGAATGTAGGAAGGTCCAGATCTCTTCACTATATCATATGCTAATATACATCACTAACTTAGGAGTTTGGAAGGCAAAAAGACCAACCAGACATAGATCCTGCTCTTGAGTTTACAGAGGAAAGCAGTGTTTCTCAACATTGGTCACCCATTGAAATCTCCCAGGGAGCTTCAAACAATACTGACGCCAGTTTCATTCACAGAGATCCTGAGTGAAATTGGTCCAGGTTATGGCCCGGGGCATTGAGATTTGAAACTTCTTGGGTGATTCTAATGTGCATCCAAAGTGAGAACAATTGCAGTAAAGGAAAGACAAAGTCCTCAGAAGTCTGTAAGCTGAAGAGTAGTAATGGCCGGGCGTGGTGGCTCATGCCTGGAATCCAAGAACTTTGGGAGGCTGAGGCAGGAGGATCTCTTGAGGCCAGAAGTTTGAGACCAGTCTGGGTGACATAGTGAGACCCCATCTCTACTAAAAGCAAAAGAAGGAGGAGGAGGAGGAGGAAGAGGAGGAGGAGGAGAAGGAGGAGGTGGCAGCTGGGCATGGTGGCTCATGCCTGTGATCCCAGCACTTCGGGAGGCTGAGGTGGGAGGATCAGCTGAAGTCAAGAGTTCAAGATGAGCCTGACCAACACGGTAAAACCCCATCTCTACTAAAAATACAAAAATTAGTGGGGTGTGGTGGTGTGTGCCTATAATCTGAGCTACATGGGAGGCTGAAGCACGAGAATCTCTCAAACCTGGGAGGCAGAGGTCACGCCGCTGCACTCCAGCCTGGACATCAGAGAGAGACTGTCACACACAACCAAAAAAAAGAAAAAAAAAAGTAATAATTTTCAGCCTCTAAGAGTGATAATACCACTATATAAATAGAGGAAGTATAACATGTAAACATTGTGGAACTGTAATAAAATTTGAAGTTGCTGTTCTCTTTGGCATGCATATGCACGTATGTATGTATACATATATGCATATATATTACATAAGCAATACATTCCTCTTGTAATAGATCCAATGATATAGAAATGTTCCCTTTCCCACAGATTGCTCAATGTGCAATTCCCCAGTCCCCTTTCTATGCATTTTAAGCACATTTACATATATATCTAGCCACATACCAACAAAAGTGAGATCAGGTTATCTAATCTGATTTTTAAAAATGTTTAACAACTTTCACATCCATACTTTTTAGTGGCTATTTAGTGGCATTGGCTATTTGGTATGCTCTGCTTTACTAAGCCCATTCTCCAGTGGCTTAGTAAACTTAGCTGTTTCTGGTTACTTGTGTTTTAATTGCTATAAAAACTCTTTAGAGCAGCAAGAAAACAACACAAATAGTTAAACAAGTAACTCTAAAACAAAAACTCAGAATTTCCTTAAGACGTAGGGGCCAGGTGAGACGGCGCACACCTGTAATCTCAGTACTTTGGAAGGCTGAGATAGGAGGATTCCTTGAAGCCAGTAGTTCAAGACTAGCCTGGCCAACATGGCAAGACACTGTCTCTACAAAAAAAACTTTTTTTTAAATCAACAGGCATGGTGGCATGCACCTTTGGTCCCAGCTACAAAGGGGGCTGAGGCAGGAGGATCACCTGAGCCCAGGAGGCAGAGGGTGCAGTGAGCCATGACCGTGTCACTGCACTCAAGCCTGAGTGACAGAGAGACACTCTGTCTCAAAAAAAAAAAATTAGTGAATAACTTAGCCTCTGACTGAAATCCAGAAACCTTTCATTTTTAATCCTGGAACAACTTCTGGCTTAATCAAATGCTCAGGCTTTAGGGCAAAAAAAAAAAAAAAAAAGGGAGAAATGTTCCTCTGGAAAGTATGATTTCTAGTGGAAACTCTGAAAGGAACACAAGTGTGAACATTATTGAATAGGAGGAAAAGAATAAGGAGCCATGCATTCAACTGAGAAGAAAAAAAACCCAAAGGGCGAGGTAGTAAGCAGACACTGCAACAATGAAGTCCAGATTTCCTCTTTTATTCCATTTGAGATGAGGGTGATTATGCACATACAAGTAAATCACTCGAGATGACTAAGCTGAAGGTGGGGTGAAAGGCGGCAGTTGTCTCTCCACCGTCACTGGCAGGAGCAAGTGAAGTTTAAGTGGGAATAAAATCAGGAGATGCAATTTCATGAGATCACCAGCGCTATTGTGGAAAGCGGCAGCTGCCTCTGAGGATGCTTTGCCTGGCAGTGAAATCAGCAGGTAGATTTTCCAGGCCGGAATGCAATCGTTTAAGCAGTATCTTAGATGTCTATTTTGTCTGAAATGATAATCACTTGGTGCCCTGTTATGCACCGTAGCAGCTGCTTCTCACCTGGCGTGGACAGGATTGGTGTAGAACCTGATGTGACGCTGACTTACCCCGGAGTTAACAGCAGACACTCACAGCAGATGTTATGATTCAAGAGGTCATGAGTCAAGCTCTCTGATGCTTGAGCCTGGAATATCGCCCTGAGACTTGCTGGTCACAGTTTAATGTGATCATTTGTTAGTGTTATGACACTGGATGTACTTGTTGCCATGAAACCTTAGCTGCTTGGGGTTTAGTAGTAGTGGATTTGTGTTAAAGTTGTTTATGAATATTTTTTCTTGGCCAGGCCTGGTGGCTCACGCCTGTAATCCCAGCACTTTGAGAGACTGAGGCAGGCAGATCACCTGAGGTCAGGAGTTCGAGACCAGCCTGGGCAATATGGTGAAACCCCATCTCTTCTAAAAATACAAAAATTAGCCGGGCATGGTGGTAGGTGCCTGTAATCCCAGCTACTAGGGAGGCTGAGGCAGGAGAATCGCTTGAACCCAGGAGGCGGAGGTTGCAGTGAGCCGAGACTGTGCCATTGTACTCCAGCCCGGGCAACAAGAATAAAACTCCACCCCACCCCCTAAAAAGGAATATTTTTTTCTTACGAAATAGATGAGAGTAAAGAAAAATAATTAGCATGCCTGTTTAGGCAGTTTGACTTCCCCAACGTTGTTTCTCATCTCGTAAATAATTACATCACATCGAATATGGCATATTTCGGGGGGGGGGTATGTCTGGGAATGTGCCCAGCACTCATCAGATGATGTCGTCTGAGCTGGGGGTTCCTGAGGCTTCTGCCCAGGCAGTGCTCTGTTTGCCCAGGGCTGCACTCTCACAAATGGCGGGAGCCAAAGTCTGCAGATCCATTCCGCTGGAAATGCTTTGGACAATCAGCAGGAAGAGAACATTCCAAGTCCCCATTTTAGTTTCATTTTTTTCTGAACGCTTCATAGGACATAGAAAATCAATGTTTTCCCTACTCCCTTTTAGAAAAAGTACTAGACGGTGGTGGTGAGGTTGAAAGGTGGATAAGAGGGAGAGGAATGGAGACGCGAAGCGCCTGTGTGTGTAAGCCGTCAATGAGCTGGCTCTGAGACCTTACCTGTTTTATCCCATGTGGTCTGTTGAACGCCCATCCCTCCTCTGCCGGGTGACACTTGGCGCAGGGGTTGGAGTGACAGCATGAAGGTCATGTCAATGGCCTGGGACTGCCTGATTATGACTAAGGCCCCTTATCTTCCCTTCCACTGTTCATGGAACCAAGGGTTTCATCAGGATTTGTTATTTCACTCAAGTCTGGGAATTAACTATGAATCAGTGTTGGGGGCCAAGGCATAAGAGGGCATCTAGCTAGTTTAACCGCAGCCCAGTGGACAATCAGTGATCAATTCTGACTGTTCTGAGTCAGGCCAGAACAATCGCTTATCAATTTTGACTGTTCTGAGTCAGGCCCATCCCCGGCCCAGCAGCAGCCCAGCATCCATAGTTGCTGACCACGCTGGGGTCCCCGGGCCATGTACCTTCCTGACATTGCCTGGCAGGCCCAGCACAGGATCATCTCGCTGGGAGCTCCTCAGCATTTGGACTCACAGTGAGAGAGCACACACATTTAGAAAGCTCTGGTGGTGGGCAACAGGGTGCAGTCCAGGCGGGGGCGTTTCATCCTGCTCAGCCAGCTGCTGTTCCCACAGGTGGGCAGAACACATGGTGGGGAGAGCGCAGGGCCCAGTCTCAGGAGCTGCAAGTCGCATCTCTGCATGTGAATCCCATGAGGACAGGCACCCTGCGTCCTGCTGATGGATCCTCAGCACTGAGCGCACAGCGGGTGCTCAGTTACTATCGGCTAAATGGATGCAGAGATCAGAGAAGGGCAAGGAAACATTTGAGTCAACAAGATCAACAGGGAGAGCGGAAGATACTCTCACAAATGAAATGCCATGATTCAGCCCTTCTAAGAGAAGGGCAGGGGGCACGCTCAGCCTAGGGGGCCTGGGGTGGAGCCCTCGGGACAATAAGGCACATTTAGTGATAGGCACCTCCTGGCCTGGCTTCCGACAGACAGCTGTCTCGGGTTTGTGTTGAGGTCCTGGCCGTGGACGCCTCCTGGCCAAGCTCTTGGGCTGTCTTTTGGTAACTCCTACCCCCTGAGAGTCTCTGAAGCGTGTTTAGACCCTTCTAGGTCTAGCCCTGAGGATTATGGCCCAGAGGGCCAGAGTGGCCTCTGCTGTGTGACTATGACGTCCTTCAGGTCCTCCTTTCCTGTCAGAAGTCTTGGGATTGCCTCTTTTTTTTTCTGGGGGAGATGCCACCCTCCTGCCCTGGAGGGGTGGCTTGTGCCTGGGGCAGTGACAGCGCCCAGCGTAACTCAGCACAGAGTCCAGCAACAGCACCAGGGACGCCCCTTGCGGACATTGAGACAATGTGGGAAGAATTTCCTGACAAGCTGTTGGATATTAACGGAGCCTAACAAAAGCTGAAATCGGCTGGCAAATCCTGCAGGATGAGAAGCCCGTTTCGCCTGCGCAGACTGCATGCGGACAAGCTCACTTGGAGTTCAGTGACCTCTTTAGGTGTCTGAGATACCAGGACTCCACAAGCCCCTTTCAAAATATTATTGTGGCCCAGTTTTATGCAAGTAATTAGACAGTCATATTTTACAGCCCAGGGATCTAGGTCATGACATGGTGGGCCATTTGCCTGAAGTGAATGCAAAGCTGGGCTTTGTCAGCTTTTTGCTGTCCTCTGAGGAGCTTCCAAAATAGGCAATGCTCTGGTTTCAGACTTATAATTAGCCTCCAGAAAATGATGACAGATCATCCTGCTACATCGAGGCCAGTCTCTTTTTTCCCAGGAACCTGACACAAGGCCCCTCTTCCTGCAGTCCATGACCCAATTTGTCTTTCTTAGTGACTGGAGTGTGGCAGCTGTGGGAGGAACTGCCTGTGGCTGGTGGCAGCCGAGCTCCTGCCCCTGCCCCTCTCCTGGACAGCACAGCTCCCTGTAGGGGGCTCCTTTTGGCTGAAGCCCATGGGCTCAGCTTCTTGGGGGCCACAGACTTCTTGGGAGTCTCAGCTTACACCCTTGAATGATGACGGTGCTCAGAATTCATGTTATCGGTCATTACAGGCCCTGGGCATCTCAAAGAAGCTGTGGGTAGGGGGGTCACTTTAGGGGCTTCTGACTTCGCCTGTGGCTCAGATGCCCTCCCTCAGTTCAAAGTCATTAAGCCCACCTGATTGGTCCTGGAGTTTTTGAGGTGAGCCTTGGATTGGGAGATATCTCAGGCCCAAGAGCAGTCAAGGCCATGCCCTACTCATTCAGGTCCCACGAACCTACTCCCCACAGAACATTACACTCTGCACCCCACCACAATACACACCATACATACACACACACCACACACTCAGCCCCCACACCTCACACCACATACAGACACACACACACACACATGCATGCATCACACACCACACACACACAGTCACACGTATACTCACACCCCACATCCCATACCACATACACATACCACATATCACACACACAACACACGCACACTCACACCCACACCACACACAGCACACTCCTCATGCCCTCCACATCCACACACCCCACACACTCATATACCACACATCATATACACATACACTACACACACTCACACTACCCATCCCCATACTCACACACCACACCTCACATACATATAGCACACTCACATCTCACACACACACCATACCACCTCTACATTCGCAGATTTTTGTAAGGTCTTTTCAGAACTCTTGCAATGCCAGCCTGGCCAACATGATGAACTCTGTCTCTACTAAAAATACAAAAATTAGTCGGGCGTGGTGGTGGGTGCCTGTGGTCCCAGCTACTCAGGAGGCTGAGACAGGAGAATCTCTTGAACCTGGGAGGCAGAGGTTGCAGTGAGCCAAGATTGTGCCACTGCACTCTAGCCTGGCCAGAGTGAGACTTTGTCTCAAAAAAAAGAAAGAAAAACTAAAAACCTGTGCAATGCCTCACTTCTGGGACCCCCAGGGCTCTCTTCCCATTATCTGCATGCCATTCAGTGGCCATAAGCAAGACGACACCTTCACTGTGGGTGTCCTGGCTAGAGAAAGGGGTCTATCTTGGAGACAAAGTTTCCTTGCACATCAATCATTAAGAAAGTCATGCGTGTTTAAAACACACTGAATTTTATTTTCTTTGGTATCTTTTTTTATTTTTTACTTTATATTACATTAGGATACAGTATAACACCACCTGGATTTGAATCCTGGCTTTGCCATTTACAAGTCAGCTAACCTTGGACAAGCAGCTTGATTTCCTCATCTGTAAAATAGGAATGATTACTATTTTTAAAAATCTTGTTTTTTTTTTTTTGAGAAAGGGTCTCACTCTGTTGCCAAGGCTGGAGTGTAGTGGTGCGATCTCAGCTCATGGCAACCTCTGTCTTCTGGGCTCAAGCGACTGAAATAGGAAGAATTCCATGTGTCTCAAGGGGTTGCTGTGAAGGTAAGGGCCAGCCACATAGCACCCCTCATGTTCAGTTTGGCACGTGGCAGGTGCTTAGTGCATGGTAATGAGGAGACAAGCAGCAGCGCTGTCCTCATCTGGCTCTGCCTCTCCCAGTGGCACCGGCTGACCCATTTTCAACATTCCCATGGAGCCCACAACTTCTCTAGGTCCTGGGCAGCTGGTGGGTCCCAGGATGAATGTATAATTTTTGGCTGATCACCTCTCCATGAATGTTCTACCAACAGGGAGATATCTTCAGCTAGAAAAAAAAGAAAGTCACTGGGCGAGGTGGCTCATGCCTATAATCCCAGCACTTTGGGAAGCCGAGGTGGGCGGATCACTTGAGGCCGGGAGTTCAAAACCAGCCCGGGCAACATGGTGAAACCCTGTCTCCACTAAAAATATGAAAATTAGTAAAGAAACTAAGAACCTTGAAAAAAGGTTTGACGAAATGCTAACGAGAATAGACAATTTAGAGAGGAATATAAGTGAATTAATGGAACTGAAAAACACAATACGAGAACTTTGTGAAGTATGCACAGGTTTTAAGTCAAATTGATCACACAGAAGAAAGGATATCAGAGGTTGAAGGCCAACTTAATGAAATGAAATGAGAAGACAAGATTAGAGAAAAAAGAGTAAAAAGGAATGAGCAAAGTCTCCAAGAAATATGGGACTATGTGAAAAGACCTAATTTACGTTTGATAGGGGTACCTGAATGTCATGAAGAGAATGAATCCAAGCTGGAAAATATTCTTCAGGATATTATTCAGGAAAACTTTCCTAACCTAGTAAGGCAGGATAATACTCAACTCCAGGTAATACACAGAACACCACAAAGATATTCTTCAAGTAGAGCAA
>CAUYLG010055225.1:0-31378 GCA_963573385.1 Cacajao melanocephalus | reverse complement strand
GGACTTGCTCTGTATGGATCCCACAAAAAATATGCATTGGGCCAGGTGCGGTGGCTCAGCCTGTAGTCCAAGCACTTTAGGAGGCCGAGGCGGGTGGATCATCTGAGGTCAGGAGTTTGAGACCAGCCTGGCCAACATGGTAAAACCCCATCTCTACTAAAAATACAAAAATTAGCCAGGCATGATGGCGCAAGCAGTAGAGACAGCTACTCAGGAGGCTGAGGCAGAAGAATCACTTGAATCCGGGAGGCAGAGGTTGCTGTGAGCCGAGATCATGCCATTGCACTCCAGCCTGGGTGACAGAGCAAGACTGCATCTCAAAAAAAAAGTAATTAATTAATTAATGTAATTAAATAGCCAGGCATGGTGGTATGTGCCTGTGGTTCCAGCTGCTCAGGAGGCTGAGGTGGGAGGATCGCCTGAGCCCAGGAGTTCGAGGCTGTGGTGAGCTGAGATCGCACCACTGTACTACAGCCTGGGCAACAGAGTGAGACCCTATCTCAAAAAAAAAAGAGTTTATTTTCAGTTTTGTGGATTTTACCTAAATTTTTTAAAAGCAAGAAAGAATCTCCTTGGGTAATTTTGTTTTGTCAGACCGCTGAGTCCTGGTAGGCTTGGTGTGTGCTGCCGTAGCCCATGTGCCCGATGTGGTGGGGAAGTCGTGTCTTGCTGTGGTGTCTGTTGTGACATTTCTGACTGGAACACTGTCGGGTGGTATGACGCTGTGGAGTCTAAAGGTCCCAGATCAAATCCCATCCCCACCACTTCCTGGATCCAAGACCTGGAACAGGTCACTTTTTTCCTAAGGTCTCAGTCTACTTGTCTACAAAACTGAAATAGCAGTTCTTGCCCTACTGACCTCATAAGACAAACCTGAGAATCATATTCTATTACCTGAAGGGCACTGAGGGTGCTCTGGAAGGAACACACGCTGCCTGGAGAGAGCTGAAGATGAATATTTTTTACTTGAAAATTCAGATAGGACTTTCTGTTGGTTCTTGGGTTTGGGTTGGGTTTTGTACTGTCATCATCTGGTTTTGGTACCCGGATAACAATGGCCTCATCGAAAGAGTTGGAAGTGTTCCCTCCTCATTCATTTCTTGAAGAGATTGTGGAGAATTGGTGCTAATTCTTCTGGAAATGTTTGATAGCTTTCTCCAGTGGAACCATCTAGCCCTGGCAGGTTTTTTTTGTTTGTTTTTTGCTTTTTGTTTTCTGGAAGGTTTTTAATTAGGAATTCCTTTTTTTTTTTTTTTTTTTTTTGAGAGAGTCTTGTTCTGTCACCCAAGCTGGAGGAGTACAGGGACACCATCTTGGCTGACTGCAACCTCCGCCTCCCAGGTTCAGGCGATTCTCCTGCCTCAGCCTCCCGAGTAGCTGGGTGTACAGTTGCCCGCCACCACACCCAGCTATTTGTATTTTTAATAGAGACAAAGTTTCACCATGTTGGCCAGGCTTGTCTCAAACTCCTGACCTCAAGTGATCCATCCACGTTGGCCTCCCAAAGTGCTGGGATTACAGGCACGAGCCACCGTGCCCGGCCAGAATTCAGCGTTTTAGTAGGGGTAGTTATTCATCTTGGGTGAGTTTGGGTAGTTTGTGGTTTTCAAGGAATTGATCCATTTCATTCAATGCCAAATTTGTGTGTGTAAAGCTAAAAAAACAAAATTGAAGTATTTACTTTTATGATGACTTTCAGTCTGTAACATATAACCCATATCCAGAAACCTTTAGTAGGCGGGAGGATCGCTTGAGCCCAGGAGTTTGAGACCAGCCTGGACAACCTAGACCCTGTCTCTACAATTAAAAATAAAATAAATCTCTCATCCCATGCATAGCACTGGGTCAGATCCTTGATCTTCAAAATGAACCTGCAAGCTAAACATAGTGATCCCCATTCAACCCAGAAGGACACAACCCCTGCCCAAGACTACCATGCTGGGAATGGCAGAGAAGGGATCAGACCCAGAACTCCAAAGGCCATTCTAAACCCACCTGAGCTGACCAAGGGCCCAAGTTCTCTGGCCAGCCCTCAACTTGCCCTCCAACCCCAGCTCCTTCCTATGCCAGACATCACACTGAGGGGATCTGCAGGCCACACCTGGTCCTTAAACACATCCTTGTTATTACTTCTTAAAATTCATTACCAGCATTTAAAATCAGAACATTTCACATAAAACTTCAGCTTTCTGGTTTCTTCTGAAAAATCAGACAATTTGGGCTTGCCACACCCACAATCCCAAATGGCATCACTTGGCTGGAGCTACCCAGAAACCACCCCCTATAAATGGCACAGGTGTTCTCCAGTTTGCCACAGTCCCCCCGTTCCCTGTCATCTCCCTAACATTAACATCATCATGTTTCATTTTCTTCATAACCTTTGTCAAAGTTTGAAATGAAATGTTTCTTAGTTTTTCATAGCCCTCCTCCACCATTAGAGTATAAGCTCCTTGAGGCAAGGGACTTTCAATGTCTGAAAGCAAGGAGACAGCATTGCAAAGTAGTCAAGAGCAGAAGTCAACAAACTACATCCATCCTATGGGCCAAATCTGCTCCCTCCCCACCCTCCACTTGTTTTATTAAATAAAGCTTTATTGTAACACCATCACACCCATTCATTTACATATTGTCTATATCTGCTTTTGTGCTACAGCAGCAGAGTTGAATGGTTATGATGGAAACCATATGGGTCACAAAGCCTAAATTATATGCTTTCCAGACCTTTATAGACAAAGTTCACCACCTCTGGTCTGGAGAGCCAGACTGCTCAAATCCAAAGGCGGCTCCACTTCCTAGCCATGTGACCTCAGACAAGTCACTTTGCCCTCCTGTGCCTCAGTTTTCACCTCTGTAGCATGGGTATAATAACAATAATACTTACCTTATTACATGAGTTAATAGATGTCAAGTGTTTGGAACTGTACCTCTTAGGTAGTAAAGAGTTTTTATAGAATAAGCAAATGACACTGTCTTTTTTATTTTTTTAATTGAAAAATAATAATTGTACACATTTATGGGGTACATGGTGATGTTTCAATGCACAAAAAGTGATCATAGTAATTAACATATCCACCATCTCCAACACTTATCATTTCTTTCTGTTGGGAATGTTTAATATCCTCCTTCTAGCTATTTGAAACTATATATTATTATTAAAATATTGTCATGAGTGGTGCAAGGTCAGATAAAACCAGGTCCATGCACATTTGTGTCTTTCCACAAGGTCAGGCTTTCACTGATGCTGTTTCAATCATGAAAGCCACTAGTTAGAAGGAGACAAGAAAATGTCTTGTCTGGAGTTCCCAAGAGGCAATTCTCCTTAATATTACCCTTTCACTTGATAGTCAGAGCCATGAGCACACAGGCCGAAACCACTCCACAAGTCAGTCAATATTGCAAACCATACATAATAGTATACTTAATTTATATACAAATGTTATAGATTAAAATTTCACGAAAAACAGTAACATTTAGCATCAAGACAAAAGGGGATATGAAAAGAGGCTAAAGGGCCGGGTGCAGAGGCTCCTGCCTATAAATCCCAGCACTTTGGGAGGCTGAGGCAGGTGGATCACTTGAGGTCAAGAGTTCAAGACCAGCCTGGCCAACATGGTGAAACCCCATCTCTACTAAAAATACAAAAATTAAGCAGGCGTGGTGGCATATGCCTGTAATCCCAGCTACTTGGGAGGCTGAGGCAGGAGAAACACTTGAACCCAGGAGGCGAAGTTTGCAGTGAGCCAAGATCGTGCCACTGCACTCCAGCCTAGGCGATAAAGCAAGACTCCATCTCAAAAGAAAAAGAAAAGTGGCTAATGAACCAGTCCAAGGAGAGTAATATGTACAAGGAGAAAGTCCTGATCTGGGCAGTTGCCAATATCTTGCAAGAGTCCTTGATTTGGGTAGAGCCTTCAGCTGTAAATTCTGGGTGCTGATGACAAGTGACAGCAAGACAGAATGTGTTAAGATGTCAAGCTGGTGAGGTCCTGCTCATTTTATGACCCTTGAGTCCTCTGGTGAGGACTGATAGTAAAGGGTTACATCCTCATCTGATTGCGTGTTGTCTCTATTGATTAGGCAGACATCTGGACCCTGTTGGCTTGATGACTTTTGAAATGTAAGATGGAGTCTTTTTCTAAGATGGAGTCACTCATGTCAAGGGTGTGCTATGCCTATAGTATCTTTTAAAGAGCTGCATCTTTAGAAGCATGTTGCTGGTTGTGTCAGATGTCCTATCTGAGGAAGGTGTGCTGAAGTATGACTACTTCTAATAATAAGTAGAGAGCACATGGTGTTGTTGGGGAGGTTGTCAGTGCTGTGGAAGCAGTAGTCACTTTCTGGGTGTCAAGCCATGTTCTAAGTCCTTGGCATGAACTTCCATAAACAAACCCATCTTCCATGTTGCCACATGCCCCTCGGTCCTGGACAATGACTCCGGTTAGGGTGATCATCTCATCCAGGTTCATCTGCGACTTTCCCAATTGGAGCACTGGAAGTCCCAAGACCCAAGAAACCCCTCAATCCCAGGCAAATCAGGAGAGTTGGTCACCCTACTCCACATCCACAATCCATTTATCTATTTATCTGTTCTTTTTGCCTTTAAATTCATATCCTAGTAAAATACTTTAAAAGCTGCTAGACATGTCCAGCTGAAAGAACATTCTTCAGAGATTTTTAAAAAAAATTATAAGAGGCTGAGTAGATGCACAAAACCCCAAAAGAGGAACCAGTTTCAACATCTTTCTTTGTTCTCTTAAATTTGACCACGATTTCATCATTTGTCGTGAGTTTGACTCTTGTGATTCAGCGATGACGGAATTTATCCTACAGTCTTTGGTTAAGTTCTTGTTAGTACAAATAGACTCATTATCTTTTCTATTTTTGGTGTTCTCCTACAAAACTGTCAAAGAAGCCAAGTTTTTAACTTTACTGTTTAAACATGTGAATCAACTTACTTTTTCTTTATGAGCATCATTTTCTTGTCTTCCTCTAAAAAAAATTTTTTTAAACAAGCTAATCTGCCTTCCAAAAGTTTCCAAGTAATTAAACCCAATTAAAACCATTAAATTCTTTCTTTTAATGACAACTTTATTATTAAAAGCTAACCGCAAGGAGGAGATTTCACTGGCAAAGCTCTCCATTGTGAGTTAATCCGTCCCTAACCTCTGGCTGACACTTCCAAGAGATGAACCCCACAGAATAGGGAAGCTGGTTTAATGAATAGCTTTAATTAATACTTTTCTTCCTTGTGGCAGAGTGATTATTTGTTCAGCTTGTAAACAGCTCCTTGGCAGTGATTTTTTAAAGACCCAGTTGGCTTGGATAGTGTGATGGTTTTGATTGATTTGTGTGTTTGTGTGGTTTTCATCCTCAAAAGAGAGAGGGGAGGAGATCTCCATTCCAGGATAGGTGCTGAAGCACGTTGTCCTGAAGTTCGGGACGTCAGGGTAATTGACACAGAAGAAAAGTGAGGTGAGGGCAGGCAGCAAGCTGCCTGGATTTTTAAGACATCTCCAGAGTGGGCAGGTCTACAGACGCAGGTCTGCTCTTTGCAGCAACAGTCTGCAAGCCCAAACAGGGTCCCCATGAAGACACAAGCCCGGCCCAAAGGCAGTCTGGGTGCTAAGAAAGGAAAGCGCCTGGGATTGCCAAGTGTGAAGCCAAACGCCTCCCCTGACCTTCCCTTCACGTGTCACCTGAGAAAGGGACAGCCCAGTGCAAATGCTAGGCAAATCTCTAGGACCAACTAGGTCCTAGAGAAGTGATTCTGTGCTGCAAGCCACACATGCATCCCCATGCATCCCAAGTGTTTTCCGTCTATCATCTCCCTAACCCATCTCAGGGAGGTAGATGCCATGGATCTTTGAGAGGTTAAGTGGCCTGGCCCCAAGTCACGTACTTTCTAGCAATAAGGGCAGAGCACAGATTTGCAGCCAGCTGTCTGGCTGCAGGAGTCACTCCTAACTACTGGGTGGAGCTGCCCCTTGAGACAGGAAAGTGGCACCTCCCACTCAGCTGGTGGGGAGACTTAGATTTGTTTTTTTCATTTAGTTCATCTCTTAGTTAGAAAGCTAGTTTCATTGCCCACTCTATAATTCCAAAGTTAATTTACTAACACTAAGGACCAAGCTTTTTCATTATTTTAAAAATCATTTAGAGCAGTGATTCTCAACTAGGGGTGATCTTGTCCCTTGGAGGACATTTGGCAACATCTGGAGACAGTTTTGATTGTCACAGCTGGGTGGGGGTGATACTGAATTTAGTGGGTAGAGGCTATGGATGCTACTCAACATCCTACAACCCACAGGATGGAACTACAACGTGGAATCATCTGACTCAAAATGCCAACAGAGCCAAAGCTGAAAAACCCTGATTTGTAGAATCCTCAAATGTTTCATTCTTCTAGAATGCTCAGATTTTTCATTCTTGCAGAATGCTCAAATGCTCACTCTAGAGGCATTTTGTAAACAAGCAAAAGCAATGTTAATGCACCCATCAGTCCCCACCCCATCCCACCCCCAAAATTAGGCTGAATCTCTTTAAAAAAAAAATTAATTGACAGTGAATTTGTTAACCAGGCCACCAGAAACTCTTCAGAAACACATCTAAAGTGCCACGAGTTTTCAACTGAACAGTTAGTCATGGATGAAATTGCTAGTACAAGAATATTTGAAGACAATTCCCAAATTCCCAAACGTCTACCTCTACTTGTTATGCAGGTTTCCTTAAGAAAATGATTATTATGTAGGCTGCGCACAGTGGCTCACACCTGTAATCCCAGCACTTTGGGAGGCCGAGGCAGGCGGCTCATGAGGTCAAGAGATCAAGACCATCCTGGCCAACATGGTGAAACCCCATCTCTACTAAAAAAAAAAAAAAAAAAATTAGCTGGTCATGGTGGCACGCGCCTGTAGTCCCAGCTACTTGGGAGGCTGAGGCAGGAGAATCATTTGAACCCAGGAAGTGGAGGTTGCAGTGAGCCGAGATCACAAAAAAGAAAAGAAAATGTGTATGAAGAGCACAAAGCAGGTTAACCAATTTCACCCTCAGAGCTACCTTGGGCTGAAGAGTATGTTCAGAGGTCTCTGAGGCCTCTCTGGGGCTCCCAGCTCTCCTCCCCAGGGAATGCTCAGAGCTGTGTCTGAAGCTGGAGAGATAAGCAGACAGTCCTAGGAAGCTTAATCCTGGGACTGGGTTGAGTCCAATGCTCAAGATGTCAGAATTCAAGCATCTTGGAGCAAGGGCTGTAGGCTTCATGTTTCTACCTGGAAGGACTGATCACAGTGTCTCACTTGCAAGACCCTTGACAAGAGTGAAACAGACAGCTGGCATTGCCGACAGACCAAGACATCATTCAGAGAGTGTAGGTGTTTTCTGAAAATTATCTTTGTATGTGTTGCATTTGATAAAATGAATGTAAAGAGGCCCTAAAGTTAATCTTTCCACAACATACCTCTTTTTGACTCCTAGAGTTACATCCTAAAAAGTCACGGGCTACAAGCAAGGGAGAGGAAAGGCTGAGAGCAGAGAGAGATGGTTCTGAGCCCTTCAGGGGCAGCTAAAAGGAGCCGATTTCCAGTTGCAGCCAAGGTGTCTGGTTCCCACAGAGCCATTCCTGGCCTTGGGTGGGCAGGGAATGGCAGCTGAGAAGGAAGGGATTTTCCAGTTAACTTTGCTTTTTCATATCAAGTCCAGGAAATTAAAGACACACATACTCCAGGGCAATCAGGGAATAAGGCTTCCCACCCTGCAGGCTCTCCTTTCGTCCCCTCCGAAGGCCAGCAGTTGCAGTTATTAGAGAGGAAGCCAGCCTGAGACCCGAAAAAGAATCAGCGCTGATTTTTAGGTGGCAGCTGCCTGCCGTTCCTCACTTTGGAAGTGTAATTTTCATTAAACAAATTGTTTATTTCATTAAAAGTAGACATCAACAGTTTCAAATCAGGCATTTACAACAACAACAACAAAATCTGATGGTCATCTGCCCGAAGCTTTTTTTTCCTAATCATTTTATTTTATGTTACTAGTTCCCATGAAGATATATTTATGAGTACAATGGTTAAGATTTCGGTTTCTGAAGTTGGACAGTCCTGGAGTTGAATCCCAGCTCCGCCACTTATTGGCAGCGTGACCTTGGATGAGTCACTTCACCACTCTGAGTCTTGATTTATCTGTAAAACAGGGAAAAGATATTTTGAGGGGGAAATGGGGTAATGTACACAAAGTTCACACACACTCATATATTCATTTAAAAAAAAAAAAACTTGGCCAGGTGCGAGGCTCACACCTATAATCCCAGCACTTTGGAAGGCCAAGGCAGGTGGATCACTTGAGGTGAGGAGTTCAAGACCAGCCTGGCAAAGATGGTAAAACTCTGTCTCCATTAAACAATACAAAAATTAGCCAAGCATGGTGGTGTGTGCCTGTAGTCTCAGCTACTCAGGAGGCTGAGGCAGGCGAATCACTTGAACCCAGGAGGTGGAGGTTGCAGTGAGCCAAGATCATGGCACTGCACTCCAGCCTGGATAACAGAGCAAGACTCTGTCTCAAAAAAAAAAAAAAAAAGGAAATTAACCAAGCATCTGCCATTCAAGCTGTGATCCAGGTATGAGGGACACAGTAATAGCTCCCATGGAGTTTGCCTCCTACTTAGAGGAGAAACACAAAAAATTGTAAATAAGAGCATATCAGTCAATGATAAATGCTGTTTAAAACTGCAACAGAGTAATGGGATGTGGAGTAGGGAGGAGCATCTTAGTTTATTTCACAGGGAATGGTCAGAGAAGACCTTTCTGGCACTGAAAGTAGGAATGGAATGTTACAAAGGATCCAGCCGTGAAACAGCCTGAGAATAGGGGATTTCAGGCTGAGGAACAGCCCGTGCAAAGGCCCTGAGTCAGGAGCAGGTTTGGCAGGTTCAAGGCGGAGTGGAAGAGTAGGTGGCAACTAGAGCACATAAGGCCACTGAAAGACGGTGGCTTTACTAAGAGGACCAGGGGAAGTCAATGGGTTTGCTCTGATTGTTATTTTAAAAAGAGCACTCCCGGCTGCTAAGTGGATGACAGGCATGGGGTGAAGGGCAGCTAGCTGCCTTTATAGTGGCCCAGCACACAGATGTGCTTCTTATCTTCCTCCCTCACTGCCCCCCTCTCTCAGTTGATAGACTAAAGGTGCCTTGGAAATAAAACAAATGACACCATGCAAGTAAAATGCTGAGCACAGGAGCGGGCACATACTAGGCAATCCAACCAGCAAAGCTCTGATAACAAGGATTATAATTTTGGGGAACTATCTCTTAATCCCTTGCTCCTTGGAAAACTTGGAAGAAATCAGGCAATTGAGGTATAAGGACCAGGTGAGGTGCGAGAGCCCTCAGGGGAGGGGAGCGGTTGTGCCGCCCCTCCCCAGTCACATGAGTGTCCTCCAACCCCCACCAGGGATCAGAACAAGTGAGGATGGCTGGCATCGGGGTCTCAGACACTGCTGCCAGTTTTTCCTAAAGCAGATTTCAACCTTAAAATAAATCTCTTAAAATGTCCCTTTTACAATCCTGAAATGAAAACCCCAAATAATATAGCTTCCCACTGACTACTTTAAAAAAAAAAAGGAACATAATATCCTAGCTGTAACTTAAAGCAAAGAAATGAAAGAAGGTTTATTTTCTAAAAATATGTATTTCAGCATGTAAATGCTCAGGCATGACCACAACAGAAGACGTGACAAAGGAGTTTGATACTTCCGCCCGCTTCTCATTTAAAAGGTTGCATTTAAGAGAACTAGGAAGATCTGGAGCCATTCTCTTCTAGAAGTCAAGGAAAATGGAAGAACAGAGAGGGGATGGATCACGGGATTCAAACAAGGATATTGAGTATTTATCAAAACCATGCAAAGCCTGGGCACAGGGGTGCACACCTGTAATTGCAGCACTCTGGGAGGCCGAGGTGGGTGGATTGCCTGAGGTCAAGAGTTTGAGACCAGCCTGGCCAACATGGTGAAACCCTGCCTCTACTAAAAGTACAAGAATTAGCCAGCATGGTGGCAGGTGCCTGTAATCCCAGCTACTGTGGGGTTGGGGGCGGTTGGGGCCGGAGAATCACCTGAGCCTGGGAGGCAGAGGTTGCAGTAAGCCAAGATTGTGCCGTGGCACTCCAGCCTGGGCTACTAGAGCGAGACTTCGTCTCAAGAAAAAATAAATGCAGAAATACTTTGTGTTTATTTCTATAAAGGAGTTAGATTCTAGGCCCAGATAATTAAAAACAGTTTTTTCACAGCATGAGTGTCCACCAGGAGATATGAAAGTCACATGCGTTGTGGGACAATTTTTCTTTATGTACAACTTCCTGCAGTGCATTTTAAGATATTAGTATCCTTGGCACCCCAAATACTGCTATCCCTCCCAGCTATTACAACAAGCAAAATGCTTCCCCTACAAATTTCCAAACCACTCTCTAGGCGGAGGTGCCACAGTGGTGAGAACCACTGCCCTGAAACAGATTCATGAGATCATATATTCAAAATGACAGCATTTGGTAATTTTATAATTGCATGCTCTGGTGGGGAGACAAATGCCACCCCAAAGATGTCCACGTCCTTGTCCCCAGAACCTGTGGCTGATAACCTTCTATAGCTAAAGGGACTTTGCAGCTGTGATTATGTGTCCCCATTGTAATCACAAGGGTTCTTATAAAAGGGTGGGTAGGCAACATGGGTAGCAGGAGATGTGAAGCCAGAAGCAAGATGATGGAGTGACATGAGGAAGGGGTCACAAGCCCAGGAATACAGGTGGCCTCTAGCAGCTAAAATTGGCAAGAAAGCAGGCTTCTCCTCTGAAGCTCTCAAAGGAATGCAGCTCTGCAGATGCCTCTAATCTCTAGAACTATTAGAGAATAAATTCACATTGTTTGAGCCACTAAGTCTGTGCTAATTGTGTTATGGCAGACACAGGAAACAATAATATTATATGTGTTTATATTCATGGTGACTTTCCATTTATGGTGACTACACCAGGTTTTCTATTTATGATCATGATAACAAGTTTCTTTTTAAACTAAAATATACTTAGATTTTGTTTTTGTTTTTGTCTTTGAGACAGGGTCTCACTGTGTTGCCCAGGCCGGAGAGCAGTGGTGCAGTCAGAGCTCACTGTCACCTCAACCTCCTAGGCTCGAGCAATCCTCCTGCTAGGACTACAGGCATACACCACCACGCCCAGCTAATTTTTCAATTTTTTATAGAGATAAAGACTTACTATGTTGTCCAGACTGGTCTTCAGTTCCTGGGCTCAAGCGATCCTCCTGCCTCAGCCTCTCAAAGCACTAGGATTACAAGCGTGAGCCACCACGCCCCCTGCTAGGTTTTTAAAAGGAGAGAGTAGCCAATTAAAGGAAAATATTAAGTTAATAATAACATTGTCTGTAGCTTGGAAGAACTTGCAAAAGTGTTACAAGAATGGCCCTGGTTCAGAAAATAACAAGTTAAACTATCACATGGGAATTTCTCAGTGCGAGAAGTCTTGTGTTGGAAGATTCTGAATGCTGCTACTTTTTGTTAGTAATACCTAAGCACTAGGTGTTTTGTTTTTGGGGGTTTTTTTAATATACTTTAATTTCTGGGATACATGTACAGAACATGCAGGTTTATTACATAGGTAGACACATGCCATGGTGATTTGCTGCACCCATCAACCCATCATCTACATTAGGTGTTTCTCCTAATGCTATCCTTCCCAAAGCCCCCCACCCCCAACAGGCCACAGTGTGTGATGTTCCCCTCACTGTGTCCATGTGTTCTCATTGTTCAACTCCCACTTATGAGTGAGAACATGCAGTGTTTGGTTTTCTGTTCTTGTGACAGTTTGCTAAGAATGGTTTCCAGCTTCATCCATGTCCTTGCAAAGGACATGACCTCATCCTTTTTATGGCTGCATAGTATTTCATGGTGTATATATATGTCACATTTTCTTTATCCAGTCTATCATTGATGGGCATTTGGGTTGGTTCCAAGTCTTTGCTATTGTGAACAATGCTTCAATAAACATACGTGTGCATGTGTCTTTATAGTAGAATGATTTATAACACTTTGGATATATACCCAGCAATCGGATTGCTGGGTCAAATAGTATTTCTGGTTCTAGACCCTTGAGGAATTGCCACACTGTCTTCCACAACAGTTGAACTAATTTACACTCCCACCAACAGTGTAAAAGTGTTCCTATTTCTCCGCGTTCTCTCCAGCATCTGTTGTTTCCTGACTTTTTAATGATTGCCATTCTAACTGGCATGAGATGGTATCTCATTGCGGTTTTGATTTGCATTTCTCTAATGTCCAGTGATGATGAGCTTTTTTTCATATATTTGTTGGCCACATAAATGTCTTCTTTTGAGAAGTGCCTGTTCATATCCTTTCCCCACTTTTTGATGAGGTTGTTTTTTTCTTGTAAATTTGTTTAAGTTCTTTGTAGATTCTGGATATTAGCCCTTTGTCAGATGGATAGATTGCAAAAATTTTCTCCCATTCTATAGGTTGCCTGTTCACACTGACGATAGTTTCTTTTGCTGTGCAGAAGCTCTTTAGTTTAATCAGATTCCATTTGTCAATTTTGGCTTTTGTTGCCATTGCTTTTGGTGTTTTAGTCATGAAGTCTTTGCCCATGTCTATGTCCTGAATGGTATTGCCTAGGTTTTCTTCTAGGGTTTTTATGGTTTTAAGTCTTACGTTTAAGTCTTTAATCCATCTTGAGTTAATTTTTGTATAAAATGTAAGGAAGAGATCCAGTTTCAGTTTTCTGCATATGGCTAGGCAGTTTCACAAGCTACACAGTAGTAATCATAACAGTAATAGCCATATAAACAGTAGCTATTATTAAGCTAACATTTATTCAGACCTTGCTATGTTCTAGGCATGGTTCAAAGCTCTTAAACAGTCATTAACTTACTGTTTTTAATTTTTTTACATGGTCACAGTAAGAAATACATTTTACATTATGACCCATCACATACACACACACACACCACAAACACACACACACCCCCCAACTGAAACAGGTGTTCACCATTGCTGTATATGATAGATTCTGATATTTCGTTGTCTATTCTAGGGAGTAACAAAGTTTTCCTATAAAGGGATAATAAATATTTTAGGATTTCAGCTAGATTCTATGGTAAATACTGAACTATGCCATTGTAACATGAAAACAGCCACAGATAAACATTAAGGGAACAAATGGACACTACTGGGTTCCAATAAAACTTTATTTACAAAAACAGACAACAGGCCATAGTTTGCTGACTCCTGGATTCTATTATATTTCTTCCAGTCTTTTTTCTTTTTTAATGCTGATCATTAAACTTTCACTAAACTTTAATTATAACCTGCACTTTTACAAAAATATATTTAATCTTTACAACAGTCCTATCAGGTATTTAAGCCTATTTTCCAGATGAGAAACTGAGACACACTGAGGTTAAGTACCTTATAAGAAGTAGATCTGGCCTTCACCACAGGCAGTCTGGCTTAGAGCCCACCTTCGTCACCTGTACAACAAAGCACTCACTAAAGATTGGCTATTATCATTATCAACATTATTACTATTATTATTTTTCAACCAGGAGTTATGAAGAAACTCCTATTTGAATTATGAAGGAACTCAAAACCCACAGTCACATAAACCAGTTTCAGGATGAAATAGCCATACCTTCCTTTTATTCAAAGGGTTGTGCTGCTGATTAAATATTGTGTAAATCTCACTTCTTTGAATTGAACATGTTTTAGAGTCATCTATTACAAAAATGCTGCATGCTTAGAACAGAAAACTTGCCACATCTGTAATCTCAGCACTTCGGGAGGCTGAGGCAGGAGGATCACTTGAGGCCAAGAGTCCAATACCAGCCTGAGCAAATAAGGAGACCCTGTCTCTACAAAATAATAATAATAATAATAATAATTAATTGGCTAGGTGTGGTGGTACAAGCACTTCGGGAGGCTGAGGTGTGAGGATCAAGAAGGTCAAGGCTACAGTGAGCAATGGTCATGCCACTGCACTCCAGCCTGGGTGACATAGGTAGAACCTGTCTCAAAAAAACGAAAACAGAAAACTTGGAAAATGCAGGAAAAAAATTCTTTAATGGATAGAGTTCTGATTCATTAAAACAATTTTTTGGTAAAAATTTGTATTCATTATTTTGAAGTGAAAACAGCTGACTCCTAATCTATGTGGACTGGGAAGCAGTCTTCCAATATGGCTTAAATTGGAGAGCTGATAAATTTCAGGATGGTTGAGACACTTGATAGAAAACAACAATTTAGTCTTAATTAACTATGAATAACTTTGGCATTCACAGTTTGAAACCTCCGAGAACCAACATGCCATTTTCTTCATTCGTGTTTGCTTTATAGCAGATTAATTTTATCTTAGGAAAGACTTTGTTTTATACTCTTATCCTCTCCCCTTCATCCAAGAACTACAAACATACATCCCAAGACAGTGACCCACCTGGCAGGTCTTTGGGCTGCCTACATGGTGAAAGACTCCCTGTCCTCCTCTAATTAGGAGAACTTTGCCTATAATTCTAATGCTTTGGGAGGCTGAGGCAAGAGGATCACTTGAAGCAAGAAGTTTGAGATTACCCTGGGCAACATAGCAAGACCCTGTCTCTACACAAAATAAAATATAAGCCAGGTGTGCTAGCACACATCTCTAGTCCTAGCTATTTGGGAGGCCGAGGCAAGAGAACTGTTTGAGCCCAGGAGTTCAAGGCTGCAGTGAGCTGTGATCACACCACTGCACTCCAGCCTGGGTGATGGGAGACCTTGTCTCAAAAAAAAAAAAAAAAGACCTTCATCAAGAATGCATGATAATTATGTTACGGAGCTGCCATCCAGGTCCATAGCCTCTCCCCTGAGGGGCAGTTCCAACTCAAAGCCTCCTCACTAGCCTCCCAAACAAGTATGCAGAGCCCACCATGCCATCATCAAAACTGAACCCAGAGAAATCTGTAGAACATTAGGGCATGCTGAGAAAATCTGCAACGCCTTTTTCTGATCTGTACCTTCACTGCAAGAGAACCACCCACAAATTCTCTAGTCAAACAAAGATGACATTCCATCCACCCCCAGCCCCCAGCCCCCAGCATGGTCCTTCCCAGGACCAGTTACACACCGAAGCCTGTTTTGGAAAAACTACCTCTTCTCAGTTCATTCTGGTTTAAATTGATCGTTTTTTTTGTTTTTTGTTTTTTGTTTTTTTTTTTAAGTAATCTGCTTATGCTGTTGCTTGTTTAGGAAATTAACCACTGATTTTTTTTTTAATCCAAAGAATATGTAATGTTTCAGAAAATGAGTTTCATGTGAGTGGCATGTTAAAAGCTTTTGTACCAACTGATTTGGGGTGTTCCTGCTGGGTTTGCAGAAAGGGATTCTTTGCTTAAAGGCTCAGGGAAGGGGACTGGGGGATTTTGACAATAGCCAATGCCTGTGGAGTGCCTGCTGCAGTCCAGGCCCTGGGCTAGGTGATTCCACACATGCTACCTGATTTAATCCTCACTGCAGTGTTAGGTGGTAGAGGGATCAGGCTGGACTTGAAGGGGTCAGTGACCCTTTATTAGCTGAGGAGCACGGTGTGAAAGCTGTCATATTTTAGGCTTTATTTGACTGGGAGAAGTTCTGGGTCAGGCAGAGGGTTCCCCTCCAAGCTGTCCTCAGTGGCTAAAGCCAAGACACCCAGGTGGAATGTTTATGGTATATAAGAGGGCTGTGTTCAGCAGGCAGCCCAGGATGAAACTGATGGCTTTTGTCTTGTCCTCACTCCAGATGTATTTCACATAAATTAATACCGAGTCCCCACCAATTTTTTTTTCTGTTAGTTTCTCGGTCTCTGCAACCCTGGAAAAACATTTTTTACTTGGATAAAGTGTTCTGAGGCAGGGCAACACTGTGTTACTTCACTCCTGAGTTAGCCATGTTTTTCTGAGGCTATTCCAGACTTTTCTGCCTCTGTGCAACTAGTTTTTGTCGAGTTTTTTGAAAAGAGTTACCACCTACATAGCTTAAAAGAATCTTAGGAAAATCTGAAATAATAAGAATGCCCAAAGAGTAGGTAGGTATTCTGAAGGCTTGTCATAGAAACATTTGGGTGTCTTTAATTTTTAGAAAAATTTTTAATTATATGATAAATATTTGAATCCCTTCTCTTTTAAAAAATTCTAGAAGACTGGGCATGGTGGCTCACGCCTATAATCCTAACACTTTGGGAGGCAAAGGTGGGTGGATCGCTTGAGCTCAGGAGTTTGAGCTCAGCCTGGGCAACATGGTAAAACCCCATCTCTACAAAAAATACAAAAGAATTAGCCGAGCATGGTGGCCCACACCTGTAGTCCCAATTATTTGGGGGCTGAAGCAGGAGAATTGCTTGAACTGGGAGGTGGAGGCTGCAGTGAGCCAAGATTGTGCCAGTCTACCCTGGGTGACAAAGTGACACCCTGTCTCAAAAAAATCTAGAATATTCTAGATAATACTGAAGTTCACTTTGACCATCACTTTTAATTCCTGTTTCCTCCTCTCTGCCTTCTGAAAGTAACTGCCTTTTTTTGTGTACATCCTTTCAGATATGTATAAATATATAAGTGCCCATGGAAAATATAGTAACATTTTATGTGTCTCTAATAAATAGTAATAACATACAGTACATAGTACATATTGCAGTCAGAAAACCTTTTTCACTCCAATATATTTTTTGATGTGTCCCTGTTAATACGTGGAGATCTGGTTCATTTCCATCCCTTGAAATTTCATTTCCCATTGTATGAATAGACCACATTTCATTTTTCAAGTCTCCTTTGAAGGGATAGCTAAATTATTCCCAATCTTTTGCTATTTACTAACAATTCTGTAATGAGCATCTTTGATGTGTCCCCTTGCTCGTGTGTATGAGATTTTCTGTAGGATAGATAATGAAAAGTGGAATTACTGAGTATGTTGCCTGTTAGTTTTAATTTTTTTTTTTTTGAGGCAAAGTCTTGCCCTGTCTCCCAGACTGGAGTGCAGTGGCATGATCTCAGCTCATTGCAACCTCTGCCTCCCGAGTTCGAGCAATTCTCCCACCTCAACCTCCCGAGTAGATGGGATTACAGGCATGTGTCACCACACCCAGCTAATTTTTATATCTTTAATAGAGATGGGGTTTCATCGTGTTGGCCAGGCTGGTCTAGAACTCCTGACTTCGTAATCCGCCCTGAATTTTTAACCAAAGAAATATATGCCTGTATTTAATAGGCATAGTTCTACAAAGGAATATTTGTGGAAAACAGCAGTCCTCAGTGACTGCCCACCACCCTTGTTTTCTGCCCAGGGACAACAACTTTCAACTCTTGCTGCAGCTTTGAAAAATGTAACCCACAAATTTCTAAGTAACATCCTTAGGTGCTACTTCTTGATTCTTTTTTTTCGCCTGTGATAGGCATGATCTCTGGCTTCCCAGTATGTACAAATTGAGCTCTCTTTTCTCACCCTTGACCCCATCACACACATGCAAACTTTCTCTTCATGTCTTCCCAGTATCAATCAATCATAACTTGAGCTTTATCAATATATGGTATTTGCCTTCTTACAACTATATAAATACTTTTAACAGGGAAGTCATTTTGCATACAATAATTACTTTCCTTCTCTGTGTGCTGGCCTGGGAGGTGACATCTTTCAGAATAAATCCTTTCAGCAAACAAGTCTGGGTGGCAGCTCCTTCTTGTTTCTTGTCCAGTACATGGAGGGTTGGTCATCAGTGATTAGGTGCACAAATTGCTCTGTGTGCGATGAGGAGGGTGCGATTGTGCAGAGGTGAAATGCTTTTGATATGAGTAATGCCAAACCTTTTCCCAGGTCACACACTGATTCCCTCCTAGGCCCTGAGAAGTTTGTTTTCCTCATTTGCTCTTCATTTTTCACTGAGTACCCTGCCCCGCCAACTTCCAGCCAGGACCAAGAGTGCTAAGCTTTGGCTCTCAGGGCCTTGATGAAGTGTTTTGCCTAATGGCCGTGTTCCTGGGCCTGATTCTTCACAGTCATGTGTGGAGCTGAGATCACCAGCTGCATTTTTTTCTTTTTTTTTTAAGGGTCAAGAAGGGTTTATGTTCTTAATTTTTTTATAATAGAAATAATACAGTCTCCAGTGAAAATTTTAAACAGGAAAAGGACTATATGGAGCGAGGAGACAAGGCCCTTATCTCTCCTCTCCCAACTCAGCCCCTTTGAGTCCTCAGAAGCAGTGTTGTTTCAGTACTAGATTACCTACGTTCCAATCTCAACATTTGTTAGCTTGTATGGCCTTGAACAAGTTGCCTTACCTTTGTGTGCCTCCGTTTCCTCATCTATAAAATAGGTGTTTTAGTCCATTTAATGTTGCTATAATAGAATACCTGAGGCTGGATAATTTATAAAGAAAAGAGATTTATTTGACTTATGATTCTGGGGGTTGGCAAGTTCAAGATTGGGCAGCTGTACCTGGTAAGGCCCTCAAGCTGCTTCCACTCATGGTGGAAAGTGGAAGGGGAATCAACGTGTGCAGAGATCATGTGGGGAGAGAGGAAGTCAACTATTTTAACAACTAGCTCTCAGGCCGGGCATGGTGGCTCATGCCTGTAATCCCAGCACTTTGGGAGGCTGAGGCAAGCGGATTGCCTGAGTTCAGAAGTTCGAGACCAGCCTGGGCAACACAGTGAAACCCCATCTCTACTAAAATGCAAAAAATTAGCCGGGTGTGGCGGCCAGCGCCTGTAGTCCCAGCTACTCAGGAGGCTGAAGCAGGAGAATTGCAAGAACCTGGGAGGCAGAAGTTGCAGTAAGCCAAGATCGAGCCACTGCATTCCAGCCTGGGCAACAGAGCAAGACTCCATCTCAAAAAAAAAACAAAAACAAAAACAAAAAAAAAAAACTCACTCTCTTAGAAACTAATCCATTCCTGAGAGAGAATTCACTGACTCCCATGGGAAGGCATTAATGTATTCATGAGGAACCCATCCCCCTAGATGAGCCAAACACCTCCTACTAGGCCTTACCTCCCAACACTGCCACACTGGGGATCAAATTCAACATGAGTTGTGGCAGGGACAAACCACAGCCAAACCATAGCAATGGAAAAATAATAGTGTTCACCTTACATAGCTTTGTGGGGATTAAATGAGTTAATACTTGTAAAGTGGCACAGAGAAAGCACTCCATAGATATTAGGCAGGAATATTATTAACAGTTTGTTTTATATCCTTCTAGACTAGCAGTTCTTAACCTTGACTGCATATTGAAATCACCTGGGGAGCTTTAAACATCTTGGTGCCTGGACCCCACCCTCAACAATTCTGATTTTATTGGTCTGGAGAGCAGCCTGGGCATCAGGATTTTTAAAGGCTTCTCGGAGCATTGCAATATGCAGCCAGAGGTGGAAACCATTGTGTTACATATTTTTCATGTGTATCAGTTAGGATAGGTGAGGGTATGCTGCAGTAACAAACATCCCCCAAATCTCATCTACTTCTCATTTATGATATATGTCCATTGTGGTCAGCTGTATCTCTGATCCACATCATCTTTATTCAGGAACCCAGGCCAACAGAATATGTGTGGGCATTGGTGGTATAGTGGTAAATATAGCTGCCTTCCAGGCTAACAGAGTAAGTATCCAGAATATTTACAGCCTTGTGAAGTGAGAAAAAAGAGTGCATGGGGAGGCATGCACTGGCTTTTAAAAACTTCTGACCAGGCCAGGTGCAGTGGCTCACACCTGTAATCTCAGCACTTTGGGAGGCCAAGGCAGGCGGATCACCTGAGGTCAGGAGTTGGAGACCAGCCTGACTAACATGAAGAAACCCCTTCTCTACTAAAAATACAAGATTAGCTGGGCATGGTGGCACATGCCTGTAGTCCCAGCTACTCAGCCACTCGGGAGGCTGAGGCAGAAGAATCGCTTGAACCCAGGAGGCAGAGGTTGTGGTGAGCTGAGATCGTGCCACTGCACTCAAACCTGGGCAACAAAAGGATGAAACTCCATCTCAAAAAAAAACACTTCTGACCGAAAGTGAAGCATAACTTTTGCCCACATATCACTGGCCAAAGCAAGGTGCGTGGTCCAGTTTCTAAGTAACATGTGTACGTGCTACTTCTTGTAGCACATACAAAAAGTATGTTTTCTCAGTTTTAGGTGTGATCTCTTGATTCCCAAAATATAAGAATTGAGCTCTCTTTTCTCACCCTTGACCCCATCACACATATGCGAAGGTTCTCTCCATGTCCTCCCAGTATTACTCAATCATAACCTGAGTTGAAGAGGGAGGGTATGTGTCAGGGGCTGGACGGTAAATATTTTAGGCTTTGTGGGACACACAGTCTACTCACCTCTGACTTTCTAGTACAAGAGGAACTGTAGACAATACGCTGACATTTTTTTAAAATGTAAAAACCATTCTTAACTCATCAGTCATACAACAACAAGCAGCAGGCCGGGTTTGGCCTGGGCACTGCAGTTTGCCAACCCCTGCTACATTTCATCTTTTTGCAGAGAGAAGCACCTCAGGGAGGGATCCCAAATATGGGTGAACAGCAGTGCGGTCTACCACAAATGTATACAGAAGGGAAGCACGTTCATTGCACAGTTGTGCAAATCCCTACGTCATACTGTGTTGCAGCTTGCTTTTGTTACTTAGCACTGTATCTCTTGATGACAGTTTCATATCAGTAGCTCCAGCATGACTTCATTTGTATAATGGCTGCCTAGTTTTCTCTTCTCTGAGTGTACCATAGTGCATTTGTCTTTGTGTGTTTTTATCGTTAATCTTCTATTGTTGGATAACAAGGATTTTTTTAAGTATCAAGAGGAGTAAGGCAGTGTGCATAGAGAGAACGTTGGAAAGAGAGATTCCACATCCCAGCTCTCCCAGTAGTTTATACTGAGATCTTCCAGACCTCCTTGAAAACAAAAGTGTGTTGGAAGGACCCCCTGAAAACAGGCATTTGCCAAGAGGACCTTTTTTATTACAGCTGTATCCGTGATACGTGTCCCTGCAACACTGAACACTGTTGCAATCCCAGGGTCATTTTCAAGGAGATTTAAATACTATAGAGAGTAAAAACTAGAAATGGTAAAAAACTAGAAGTGAGGCCGGGAGCAGTGATTCATGCCTGCAATCCCAGCACTTTGGGAGATCGAGGCGGGTGGATCGCCTGAGGTCAGGAGTTTGAAACCAGCCTGGCCAACATGGTGAAACCCTGTCTTTACTAAAAATACAAAAAAATTAGCCAGGCATGGTGGCACGTGCCTGTAATACCAGCTACTCAGGAGGCTGAGGCAGGAGAATCACTTGAACCCAGGAGGCGGAGGTTGCGGTGAGCCAAGATTGCACCATTGCACTCCAGCCTGGGCAATAAGAGTGAAACTCCATCTCAGGGAAAAAAAGAAAAAAAACAAGAAGTAAGATCTTGGAAGCTGTGTGATGGACGTGATTATCACACCAGCCTCACACAGAGACATATTTTAGGCCACACATAAGCCGAGCAGATAAGGAAAACCCAAAACTGCTTTTCAGCAGTGGGACGGGACCAAAAGGGTGGCTAAAATTACTCAGGCTCCCTCTCATGTGATTTTCCTCTTCTCTGCCTCACAGGACACCACGACATCCGTGCGCATTGGCCTGATGATGGAAGAGATGATCTTCAACCTTGCAGATACACATCTGTTCTTCAATGACCTGGAGGTTTGTGGTTGCTGGTTTCATTTAATATTTGCCATGTTTAATCACCTGCATCTAGTTTATGGGAAGAAGGATGCTGCCTTTTCTTTCTTTTTTTTTTTTCTTTTTCTTTTAGAAGTTTGAAACTTTTGCTAGCAACCCCCAAAAAAGCCCAAAACTGTGGCTGGCGATGGTTTATTAGAAACATACTTAGCTGAGTTATCTCCCTAGCTTTCCTACGCAGTTAACGGGCTCTTCTCTGTTCCACTGGTGATGTCCACTGGCAATTTTACTAATCCAATAAGGGCTATGTAGTTTCTTCCTCCTGAAATTTACTATTTAATAAGTTTATTAAGGCAAATTAGTGCAGATCCTCCCGGGTCAGCAATAATTAGCAGTGGGCCAGGATGGAAGCTTTTAAAAACAATTTACATTCCCCTGAAAGCATGTTTTACAAAGAGAAAGAGTGAGAGTGAGCAGAGGGAATACGCTTGTTTAAAGGATCTGCTCCTGAGCCCCTAAGCAAGATGCAAGGGAGGTAGGAAAAAAAGCAGGAGAGCAGCTTCAAAAATAAATTGAATTCATTTGTTTATACCCAGCCTGTGTCAGAAAGGATTCTGAATGGGAAACATGTTTAAAGTAGAACTGGTAAAGCAGAGGCAAAGGGATACAAAGCTATGTTATGAATAAGAGTAAGAAGTTTTACCAAAACATTCCAGGCTCAGGCTAACTATTGCGATCAAGTTCAGAATGTATCACTTCCTGGTAGCCAAAGTAAAGAGGGAAATACAGTGAGTTACTTCCCTCTAATGAAAGAGCAAGCAACTTTCTCTGATGTGAAGAAGGGGTTTTGGCCGATAAAAGGGTCAGTATGGGAATCTTCTGGCTTTGTAAATTATATTTGCCTTATTGGTTCAACAGATTGAAAAATAAAGGCAACCTAAAATACAACTGTATACAAAAGAACAATTCTATTTCTCTTAGGAGGAATATTTTTCCTGGACTATCCCTGGGGACTAATCTGTGAAGTAGAAATATAAAAGTTATGGATTTCAAATCTATCCTGGCTAGCCCAAGGCACTACTAATATTTATCACTGGGAAAGCATACAGATTTTTCTTTCTAGTCCGTAGGCTAGAGTTCCAGAGGGAGAGGAATCCTTGCTGAAATAATCAATCTAGTGTTTTGTCCAATCTATGTAAGCCTCTTGGCCTCAGTCTTGACATCTGTAAAATGGAACTGATATTCTCTGCCCAGCATCTGTTCAAAGAGCAGAACTAGGTAGAAACTCGAAGAAGAAAGAGAGCTTTGGAGCAATGGAGAATAAATACCACTGGCTTCAAAGCTTAGGACTGTCTCTTTATTCAGAAGCAAAGTGCACGCTCACTTCACGATGACGTCTGTGGCTTGAAGGACACAGAGAGAAAGACAACCAAAACTATGACCATTGAATTCAGCGAGTATTTACAGAGCCTAATGCAGTAAAGACTCAGCCGATTGCAAAGATCAAAACCAAACTCACTTTAACAAAAAGTGGAAGTTACTGGCCCTTGTAGTTGAAAAGTTCAGGGTTGATTTCATTCTTGCTTATTTCCCCCGCTTCTGTGAGAACAGGGACCACTCTGTCTGATTCACCCTGAATCCCTAAAGCCCAGGCAGTAAACAACCAAACAAATCCATAAACAAGATGATTTATGATAATAAAAAGGATGTGAAGAAAATAAAACAATCAGATGCGAGGAGGATACGGGGGGCAGCATTCTTGAGGGGGCTGGTCCATGGAAGTCCTCCTGAGGAGGTAACACTTGAACCAAATTATGACAGGCAGCTGGCCAGATAGAGATCGGGGGCAGGGGTTGGGGGCAGGACAGCAAGTGCAAAAGTCCTGAGTGAGAACAAGCATGAAGCCCCTAGGATCAGAGAGAAGGCATGGTGGCCGTAGTGCAGGAGGAAAAGTATGGGGGCAGCCAGGGTAGATGAGACTGGGGCAGGAGATATCACAGCAATCAAAGTTCATTCTAAGTGCCATGGACAACTCTGGGGCAAGCTGGCATTAAGCAGGAAAGCCACATGATCTGGGTTGTGTGTTAAAAAGACCTCTCTGGCTGCTGCGTGGAGAATGGGCAGTCAGAGGGGAAATGTGGGCTGGGCACGGTGGCTCACGCCTGTAATCCCAGCGCTTTGGGAGGTCAAGGCAGGTGGATCACTTGAGGTCAGGAGTTCGAGACCAGCCTGACCAACACAGTGAAACTCCATCTCTACTAAAAATACAAAAATATTAGCCAGGTGTGGTGGCAGCCACCTGTAATCCCAGGCACTCAGGAGGCTGAGGCAGGAGAATCACTTGAATCCAGGAGGCGGAGGTTGCAGTGAGCTGAGATCACAACACAGCACTCCAGCCTGGGTGACAGAGTGAGACTCTATCTTAAAAAAAAATAGAAAGAAATGTGGAGGCAGGGAGACCAGCCAAGAGGCTACTGCAATAGTCCAAGCAAGAAAAGAAAATGGACTGGATCCAGGTGGTAGGAAGATGTGGACTTCAGGATGAGCTGAAGCCAAGAGGACTTGCTGAGAGATTGGATGTGGAGGTAGGGGGAGAGAGAGGTGGCAAGGGCTCCTGGATTTGATCTGACGGGGATGCATTGTCCTTTACTGAGATAGGCATGACAGAGAAGGTGTTGGGTATGCAGTGGAGGATTCCATCCCTCTGTCTGGGGCACATGGGGTTTGAGATGTCTGCGACACCCTGGTGAAGGTGCTAGATTGACCAGCAGATGCATGAGTTTGAACCTCCCCTGCAGTAACAACACCAGGCATGGAATAGGTACTTTGTGGATCTTCGTTGAACCTGCAGCTCAGAGCCAGGTATTTTGCGGGATTTGTGTGTTTCACGCTCATGTCTTCAGAGCCTTGCCCCCCCTGCTGTTTCTCTCTGGCCCCCGAAGCCGACGTTGCACCTCTAGAAGGAGGATCTTAATTACCAGCTGGAGCTACTTAGGGAACCTGGTTTGTTTTTATTTTCTAAATTTATTTCAAAAATGTCCCCAGTGCCAGAAGCCCCCAGGGCACCTCAGCAGAATTAAAACCATGTTATACAATGATGAAGTCAAAATTCATACAAGTGAAAACATATTGTTTGTTGGTGCAAGGCAGCCCCTGTCAAAATCTAAAGCACAGCCTTCTGCAGCTGCCCAGGGAAGCTGTATGCACCAGGGAGAAGCATGATCGAGGCCCGGCAAAGCCAGAAGCCTCTGTTCTCTGAGCCTGTAGTGCCACTTGTAAGGGACTTCCTTCCCACATCCAGCAGCTCTTCATGAAGAGCTTGCCATTTGCCAGGGGCCAATGGAAGTGCTGTGAGTTCAGCAGCAAACCAAGCACAGCAAGATCTATCCCCACAAGGCATTGACCTTCCAGTTCAGGAGGCTGACCATAAACAATGGAATGCAAAATGAATGTCAGAGAAAAGTGCTCTGAAGAGACAGAGAGTCAGGGAGGAGGTTGTCATGGGGACTTTTGTTTTTTGTTTTTTACTTGTTATATCCAGGAAAGGCTCCTCTGATTTTTTTTCTTTTTTTTTGAGACAGAGTCTTGTCTGTTGCCCAGGCTGGAGGTGCAGTGGTGCGATCTTGTCTCACTGCGACTTCTGCCCCCTGGGTTCAAGCGATTCTCCTGCCTCAGCCTCCCAAGTAGCTGGGATTACAGGTGCACACCACCACGTCCAGACAATTTTTGTATTTTTAGTAGAGACAGGGCTTCACCTTGCTGGCCAGGGTGGTCTTGAACTCCTGACCTCAAGTGATCCACCCTCCTCAGTCTCCCAAAGTGCTGGGATTACAGGTATGAGCTACCATGCCCAGGCTCCTCTGACTTTTGAGCAAAGACCTAAAAGAGGTGGAAGAAGAGGCCATGCTGATATTTGGGGGAAGAGTGTTCCAGATAGAGAGAAGCGCTGTGCAGAGACCAAGGCATGGTCAGAGTTGTTGGGCTCCAGAAACTGGGAGGAGACCGGGGAGACAGAAGCAGAAGGAACAGGAAAAATTGTGATGGGCAATGGGGTGGGGCCTTTGGGCCATCCTAAGGCTTTGGATAACAGCTGAGGGTGACAAAAACCATTGGAGGGTTTGGAACAACATGATGTGACTTTGGTTCAGAAGCTGCCTCTGGCTGCCTGGTAGAGAACAGACTGCAGGGGACAAGGATGGAAGTGGGTGTCCATGTTAAATCAGCGACTCCCAGACTCCCAGGTGAAAGAATCCGCGGGTTTTAAAGAATGGTCTGGGATTGGCCTGGCGCAGTGGCTCATGCCTGTTTTGGGAGGCTGAGGCGGGTGGATCACTTGAGGTCAGGAGTTCAAGACCACTCCAGCCAACATAATGAAACCCCATATCTACTAAAAATACAAAAATTAGCCAGGCATGGTAGTAGGCGCCAGTAATCCCAGCTACCCGGGAGGCTGAGGCAGGAGAATCGCTGGAACCCAGGAGGCAGAAGCTGTAGTGAGCAGAGATTGCATCACTGCACTCCAGCCTGGGAGACAGAGGGAGACTCCATCTCCAAAATAAAATAATGATAAAAAGCATTATTTATGTTTTGAGATGCCACAACTTTAATTTAAAATACATTTAAAACCTAGATTCATGTTGAATGGCTGAAACTTTATAGGCAGTTTTATTAAAGATGGTTCCAACTTTCAGCAAAGGGGCATTTCATTTGGGCATGAAGAAGAAGTTAACAAGCAAAGGTAACTATAAACAAAGGCATCATAAATAGATATGAAGCCAGAAGAAAAGGGATCTAAAGTAGACAGAGAAGGTAGGCTGACTCTCCGATTGCAGATTTTCGTTATCACTGCATCACACCGCTGAAACTCTGTGGCAATTTGCCATCCACATCCACGGAGTTTGGTGGCCCTAAAGACTGTAACATCCCCCATTCTCTTGGTTAAAATGGCAGGCATGTTGACAAGAACTGTCCTGGGTACCTCCTGCCTGCCAGGCTTTACCTTCTTCTTGGTATATTTAAAAGAACACAAGTTTGGGCCAGGCACGATGGCTGATGCCTGTCATCCCAGTACTTTGGGAGGCTGAGGTGGCGGATCATTTGAGGTCAGGAGTTCGAGACCAGTCTTGCCAACATGACAAAACCCTGTCTCTACTAAAAATAAAAAAAAAAAAAAAAAAAAAAAAAAAAAAAAGCTGGTGTGGTAGCATGCACCTGTAATCCCAGTTACTTGGGAGGCTGAAGCAACAGAATTGCTTGAACCCAGGAGGCAGAGGTTGCAGTGAGCCAAGATCGCACCACCGCACTCCAGCCTGGGCAACAGAGCGAGAGTCCATCTCAAAATAAATAAATACACACAAGATTTACAGGCAAGATGCAGCAAGAATGAGGATGGGGGCCTTCCTTCCTTCCCTTGCTTTAACAGGCAAGCTGCCAATGTCAGGGTGTCCTCTGGAAGCCAGGAGGTGTGCCTGGGTGAGGTGCTATCCCTGAAGATGATGTCCAGGGGCTGGCATGGTGAAGGCCAGGTAGTGAGAGAGAGATAAACAGTTTAGCCCCAGGAGGGAGGTGGCTGGGGGAGGAAGCCTAGAGGGTGGAATTAATGTGTCTGACCAGGGAGTCAGGGGTCACACGGCAGCGGCTGGGCTGACGTTGGAGGCGCCTGGCGTCATTCCGCCTTGCCTGAGTTTCTGCTGCATTCTCTGGTCCTGGTCCCTGTCCACTTCTCTCCACTCTGTTTTCTATTACCTCTATGATCCAAGTCACCATCATCTTTCTCCTGGATGCTGTCACAGCCTTCTCACAGTCTCCCTGCTGTCTATGAATTAGGATACAAGCTCATCAAAATAAGGAGGCTTAGGTAAAACACAAGTCTGTTTCTCTCTCATGAGGAAATCTGAAATGTGAGCAATCTAGGGCCAAGAGGCAGCTCTTTCATGCCAGAAGCCCAGGCACAGCGGTTTCCTTTACCCCCACCCCCAGAGACAGGGTCTTACCCTGTCACCCAAGCTGGAGTGCAGTGGCATGATCATGGCTCACTGCAGCCTTGACTTCCCAGGCTCAAGCCATCCTCCACCTCAACCTCTGAATAGCTGGGACTATAGGCAGGTGCCACCACGCTCCACTAATATGTTTATTTTCTGTAGAGATGGAGTCTCCTATGTCATCCAGGCTGGTCTCAAACTTGTAGTCTCAAGGAATCTTCCTGCCTTGGGCTCCCAAAGTGCTGTGATTACAGGCATGAGTCAACACACACAGCAGCTTCCATAGGTACATTCCAGGCACATTCCAGGCAGCAGGGGAAAGAAGGAGGCAGAGGCAGAGAAGGGCACCACCCAGCGGTTGCACTTATCTCTTCTGCTCACACCCCATTGGCCAGAACATAGTCACTTGGCCACACCTTCCTGCAAAGGAGCCTGTGAAATGTAGTCTTTATTCTGGGCAGTCACGTGCCAATAACAACTGATACTATAGATAAAGGAGGGAAGTGAAGTGGGTATTGAGGGTCAGCTGGCAGTCTCAACCTGACACCTCTCTTCAGTTCTCATCACAGTAGCCAGAGGGGTGAAAAGGAAAGCTGAACATATCACCCTCTGCTTAAAGCTCTTCAGTAGGCTGGGTGCAGTGGCTCAGCCTATAATCCCAGCACTTTGGAAGGCCAAGGTGGGTGGATCACTTGAGGTCAGGAGTTCGAGACCAGACTAGCCAACATGGCAAAACCCTGTCTCTATTAAAAATACGAAAATTAGCTGGGCATGGTGGCAGGCGCCTGTAATCCCAGCTACTCAGGAGGCTGAGGCAGGAGAATCACTTGAAACCAAGAGGCAGAGGTTGCAGTGAGCCGAGATCGCACCTCTGCACTCCAGCCTGGGCAACAGAGCGAGACTCCATCTCAAAAAAAAAAGAAGAAGAAGCTTTTCAGTGAACTTTATGGACTGGCCCCACCTGCTTCTCCAGAATCTTTTCATTCTACTCTTTCCATCATTTATTCCACTCCAGATCCAATGGGCTTTTTTTTAATCCCTTGAACATCCATGCTCCCCACTACCTTAAGATTCTGCCCACGCCATGCTTTCTGTCTGGAACATACTTCCCCACCATTTTCCCCTCCTCTTGTTCTCAAGGTCCAAGGCCTCACCAGTTCCTATGCACCTTTTAAATCTCTGAATCAGTGCCACATCCTCAGGGAAGTCTTACCTGATCCCCCACAAAAGGTTAGATTCTGCCATCATATGCTCCCAGGACACCTCATACTTATGCGGTACATTTTGCACTCTTTGTAACCGTTTCATTAATTATTTGAAATCATTGATGTGAATTCTGTGTTCCCTATCCGCTGTATGTTCCAGGAGGGCAGAGAACATGTCCACCGTGTTTACTGCTATATCATTGGCACATTGTAGGTGCTCAGTAAATCACTGATTTTTGACTGTTGATGATCTTGCCCTCTGACCCTATCCATGGTAACAACTGCCTTCTGGAATTTCTAACTTTCAAGAAACTGACTTTGTTTATGTGCCTTTGACATTATTAGAAATTAAGTAGGTTAACAGTGGTCCACACAAAACTGCATATATTTCTCTTGTGTGCAGAACTCTAGAGGTCAACAATCCAGGGACCTCTTTTTGACAAAGAGCTCAGATACCCAGGTTCCTGCCAGCTTGCAGCTTCACCAACCCTCAAGTGTCTGTCTTGTCCTCAGGATCCAAGATAGTAACATCTCAGTTCCATGTATCAGAATGGAGGAAGGGGCAAAGAGAACTGCCTTTTCCCTTTCAGACAGCACCTGCAGGCTCTCAAAGACTGTCCCAGAGTGCCACACAATACTTGCACTTACATCCCATTGGCCAGCAAGGGAGGCTGGGAATTGTAGTCTTCATTCTGGCCAGTCGTGCCTCACTAAAAATTCCATCACTATGGAAGCAGAGAGAACAGATACTGGACCAAAAAATAGCAATCTGTCACAGCACTTAATTCTCACCTCCTGTTTTACAGACCTCCGTTTCTGTTTACTGCATTTTCTTCTCAAATCCTGGTCTCTGGTTCTGCAGCCTCAGCTGGGTGCCTGGACCCTGACCTATTCTCCCCATTTACTAGATCCTCTAGTCTGGCGTGTTTGCCCTGGATCACGCCTCCACACTGTGCACATACCTCCCACCACCTGTATTGTGAATCAGCAGCCCTGCTCCTTAACAGTGTCACTGTGTGTTGGGAAGACAGGGGAGCATGCCGTTTTTTTTTCTGAGTGGGCGTTCTGAATGCTCGCGTCCGCATCAGCGTCAGTGTGTTTAGCTAGAGCAGCATTCCCAACTGAAGGCAGGCCCATTCATTCCCTGGAGGGAAAAGGGGGCACGTTAGAAACCAGGGGTGAGGCCAGGTGCGGTGGCTCCCGCCTGTAATCCCAGCACTTTGGGAGGCCGAGGCGGACAGATCACTTGAGGTCAGGAGTTCGAGACCAGCCTGGACAACATGGTGAAACGTCATCTCTACTAAAAATACAAAAATTAGCCAGGCATGGCGGCGGGTGCCTGTAATCCCAGCTATTCAGGAGGCTGAGGCACAAGAATCGCTTGAACCTGGGAGGCGGAGGTGGCAGTGAGCCAACGCGCCACTGCATTCCAGCCTGGGTGATAGAGCGAGACTCTGTCTCAAAAACAAAAAGAAAAGAAAAGAAAAAAAAAAAGAAACTAGGGGTAGGCAGGAGGCAGAGGTTGCAGTGAGCTAAGATCGTACCACTTCACTCCAGCCTAGGTGACAAGCGTTGAGACTCTGTCTCAAAAAAAAAAAAAAAATCGGGGGCTGGGGTAGTTGGCTGTCACATGAAGGGGAAGAACTGTTTGCTTTTAGAGGCAGGGCCAGCAATACCACTCAACCCAATATGTTGGATAATCTTGTTCGAAGTGGAATTGTCCCCCGGCAAATGCTCACCACACTGAGCCCCCTGAGAGATGTCAATCAGATGAGCAGTGTTTATGGATGCCTTGTGTACATCATGATCCAGGTTTCATGTGGTTTGCTCTTAATTAAAATGCAAAACAAAACAACAAAAAACCACTTTGTTACATGTATGGTATTTCTTACAAGTATTTTAGGGGGAAATGACCAGTACATCAAACCAGTGATGTCATAGGTAATGATGCTTAGGATGAAGCATAGGTTTGTGAAGGAGCATCACTGTAAAGATAAATGAGGAGGCCAAGCACAGTGGCTTATGCCAGTAATCCCAGCACTTTGGGAGGCTGAGGTGGGAGTATCACTTGAGCCCAGGAGTTTGAGACCAGCTGGAGTAACATGGCAAAACCCCAATCTTCAAAAAATACCAAAAAAAAAAAAAAAAAAGAAAGAAAAGCCAGGCATAGTGATGAGTGTCTATAGCCCCAGCTACTCGGGAGCTGGGGTAGAGGATGGATTGAGCCTGCAGGGTTAAAGCTGCAATGAACTGTGATCATGCCATTGCATTCCAGCCTGGACGGCAGAGCAAGAGTCTGTCTCAGAAAAAAGAGAGAGAGGCCGGGCGTGGTGGCTCACGCCTGTAATCCAAGCACTTTGGAGGCCAAGGCAGGCGGATCATCTAAGGTCGGGAATTCAAGACCAGCCTGACCAACATGGTGAAACCCCGTCTTTATTAAAAAAAAAGAAAAAAGAGAGAGAGATTCAAAGGTGGGGCTCCTCTG
>CAUYLG010055223.1:0-25401 GCA_963573385.1 Cacajao melanocephalus | reverse complement strand
TACTTTTTTTTTTTCGAGACAGTCTCACTCTGTCACCCAGGCTGGAGTGCAATGGCGCGATCTCGGCTCACTGCAACCTCCGCCTCCCAGGTTCAAGCGATTCTCCTGCCTCAGCCTCCTGAGTAGCTGGGATTACAGGCGTGTGCCACTGCACCCAGCTAATTTTTGTATTTTTAGTAGAGACGGGGTTTTAACGTCTTGGCTAGGCTGGTCTTGAACTCCTGATCTTGTGATCCACCCGCCTTGGCCTTCCAAAGTGCTGGGATTACAGGCATGAGCCACTGTGCCTGGCCTGGGAGTACTATTAACCAAGAGAAAGACAGCTGTTTTAATTTCTACTGACCTGTATTGCCTCTTCCCTAGCTAAGCAGCCCACAAACCTGGCATAGGTTTCCAGACCAGAGGAGACAGAAGGAACTACACTCAAAACATGTGGTTATATTTTTTATTTGCCTGGGGCTCCCTAAAGGACTGGCTCAAAGGGCTTGCCTCTGTTTGGTCTAACTCAGAACTCTACCTAGGTTGAGGTGCTAGCCAAGGGTCCTTTACCAGAAATAGTTAAAGGCAAATGTATTAGCAGCGGTTACCAAAAGTAAGGGGCAATTTGAGGCAAAGCACAATTGAGGCAAAGCACAGATAAACTAAGAACTCTAAGAAAATAAAAGTGGAGATTAAGATTACATAGCTATGGTAGTCCAAACAGTATGGCACTGGAATAAAAAGAGACACACAGAACAACAGAAGAGAATCGAGACCCCAGAGAAACACCCAAGCATATACAGTCAGCTAATTTTTGCCACGGCCATCAGGAAGGCCACATAGAGAAAAGAGAGTCTCTTCAATAAATAGTAATGAGAAAACTTGATATCCACATACAGAAGAATGAAACTGGATCCTTATTTTTTTATACCATACACAAAAATAAACTCAAAATGGATTAAAGACAGAAATGTAAAACCTGAAACTGTAAAACTCCTAGAAGAAAAGACAGGGGAAAAACTCAATACTGACCTTGGCAATGAATTTTTGAATATCAACCAAAACCTTAGGTAATGAAAGCAAAACTAAACACCAAACTAAAAAGCTTCTGGGCCGGGCGTGGTGGCTCACGCCTGTAATCCAAGCACTTTGGAGGCCAAGGCGGGCGGATCACCTGAGGTCAGGACTTCAAGACCAGCCTGACCAACATGGTGAAACCCTGTCTTTAAACAAACAAAAAAAAAAGCTTCTGTACAGCAAAGAAAACTATCAACAAAATAAAAACGTAGTCTAGAGAGTGGGAGAAAATATCTACAAGCCATATATCTGATAAGGGGTTAGTATCCAAATAATGTAAGAAACTGGCTCACGCCTGTAATCCTAACACTTTGGGAGGCCAAGGTGGGTGGATCACCTGAGGTCAGGAGTTCAAAACCAGCCTGGACATCACGGTGAAACCTCATCTTAAAAAAAAAAAAAAAAGAAAAGAAACTCATACAACTCAACAGCAAAAAAAGAAAAAAATAATAATGCAAATATTGGGCAAAGAACGTGAATATACGTTTCTCCAAAAAAGACAAATGAATGATCAACAGGTACATGAAAAGGTGCTCAACATCACTAATCATCAGGGACATTCAAATTAAAGCTATAATGAGATATCGTATTATACCTGTTAGGAGGGCTATTATCAAAAAGATAAGTGTTGGCAAGGGTGTAAAGTAGGAATGTAAATTGGTATAGCCATTACGGAAAAATGCGTTAAGTCGCCCGAAAATTAAAAATATAACTACCACATGACTCAGCAATCCCTGCTGGGTATATAACCAATGAAAATGAAATCAGGGGCCAGGCACAGTGGCTCACCCCTGTAATCCCAGCACTTTGCAAGGCTGAAGTGGGCGTATCACGAGGTCAGGAAATTGAAACCATCCTGGCTAACGCAGTGAAACCCTGTCTCTACTAAAAATACAAAAAATTAGCTGGGTGTGGTGGCATGCACCTGTAGTCCCAGCTACTTGGGTGGCTGAGGCAGGAGAATCGCTTGAACCTGGGAGGTGGAGTTTGAAGCGAGCCAAGATCGCGCCACTGCAGTCCAGCCCAGGCAAACAGAGTAAGACTTCATCTCAAAAAAAAAAATGAAGAGAAAATGAAATCAATAGGTTATACAGATATCTGCACTTCCATGTTCACAGCAGCATTATTCACAATAAACAAGATATGACAACAACCTACATGCCCACTGATAGATGAATAATGAAATTTCAGTATACTGTAATATGTCATGGAATAGTACTCAGCCTCAAAACAGGAGATATTGCTGTTTGTGACAACATAGAAGAACCTGACAGACCTTACACTAGGTGAAATAAGCCAGATACAGAAAGAAAAATGGTGCATGATCTCTTACATGTGGAATCTAAAAGGAGCTAAACACAGAGAGTAGAATGCTGGTTACCAGAGGCAGGGAAGGGGAGGATATGAGATGTTGGTCAAAGTGCACAAAGTTGCAGTTACATATGTTGAATAAATCTAGAGAGCTCATGTACAGCAGGAGGACTATAGTTAATAATATTGCATACTTAAAATTTGCTGAGAGAGTAGATTTTAGGTCTTCTTACCACAACAAATTTAAAAAGTATGTGAATTGACATGTTAATTTGCTTGACCGTAATAATCATTTCATTATGTATATGTACATAAAAACATCATGTTGTACACCTTAAATATATAAATTTTTAAAAAATCACACAAAATTGAGAGAAATAAACAAACACAACAGCAATCAACCAGTAACAACAGCAAACCCTGAGGAAAAGAAAGATGATGATTTCCAAAGTTTTGACATAGTCAGAAAGGCCATTTTTAACAAAAAGTTACAAGACAAGGCAAGCAAAGCAAAAATAAAGTATTAGCTATACAGAAGAAAAATAAACTAGTAGGCTGGGCGTGGTGGCTCACGCCTGTAATCCAAGCACTTTGGAGGCCAAGGCGGGCAGATCACCCAAGGTCGAGAGTTCAGGACCAGCCTGACCAACATGGTGAAACCCCGTCTTTAAAGAAAAAAAAAACAATAAATTTTAAAAATAAATAAATAAATAAAAATAAACTAGTAGAAACTGTCTGTATTTTGGACTTGCTAAATACTTTTAATAAACTATTTTAAACATGGCTAAAAAGCTTAAGGAAATAATCAACAAAAAAATTAACAAAAACCAGAACAAAATTTAAAGGTAAAAAATATCAGGAGACCCGCCTGTTCTGAAGATCTCTGCGCTGGCCCTTATGAGCCTCCTGCCCGGGCCGGGCCCTGTGGCTCTGCTGTGGCGGCAGCATGGGTGGCGCCCGGGGCGCGGGCTGGGTGGCGGCGGGCCTGCTCCTCGGCGCGGGCGCATGCTACTGCATTTTCATGTTCTTATTGGTCATCTGCATATGCGCTTTGGAGAAATTTCTATTCAAGTCTATTGCCCATTTTTTTTTCGTTTTTTTGCCCATTTTTTAATTGTGTTGTTTGGTGTTGTTGACTTGAAGGGGTTCTTTATATATTCTGAATATTAATCCCTTATCAGATATATGATTTGCATATATCTTCTCCCATTCTGTGGGTTGCCTTTTCACTCTATTGATAGTGTTCTTTGATGCACAAAAGTTTTTAAATTTGATGAAGTCAAATTTGTCTATATTTGCTTCTGTCTGTGCTTTTCACTGTCATATCCAGGAGCCTAGATTTTTTTCCTAAGGGTGACAAGAAGCCGGTGGAGAGTTCAATGGCAACAAATGATGTTATCTGACTTCAGATTTACTCCTGATGCATGGAGAGAACTCTTGAGAGACAGTTTTTCTATCCTAGTTTTTTTGTTTTTTTTTTTTTAACATTATTGTTGGGCTCAAACCCATTTAAGCTTCCAATTTCAAACTGGTGTCTTTCTTGCAGAAAAATTCTACACAGACATACACCTAATGTTGCCAATCACTTCAGGAATCACTGTCTCTCAGACTCAGAATTCCTGGCTTCGTCCATCATTTTCATGTTGAAGGTGGGTTCTGTGAGGCCCAGAAAGGAAGTTAAGTCATTTCACCAAGTTACCCTGAGAACATCTGAGTTGAGTAAGCAGAACCACATGTAACTGAATTTTGAAAGGGTGGACATAATGGGGCAGTGAGCAGAGTTTGTTCTTGTCATTTCCTTTCCAATTAAAAAATTCCAGCATCATCTTTCATATGCTTGAACAAAAGAAACTTTTTCATGATGATAATATTTATCCCAAGCATTTACTTCTTTTTCCAAAATACCAGTGAAATACTTTAAAACTCTAAAATGATGAACACACAGATTTTGGGTCAGAAAACTCTGAAAGATGGTTTCAGCTAGGAAAATAAACTGAGAAAATTTTTTCACCATAAATAGATGGGCTCTGTTGCAATAACATTCCAAATTAATCCAGTCCATTCTTGAACATTTCCACAGAAAGGCAAGACAGACTTGAATAGAACATCTACTTTGCAGCTCACAATCCACTAATTTAACAAATCTCATTACAGGAAGAAAAGAAGCTGTTGGATACTAGACTAACTCACTCAACTAGGTTCTGATGTTAACGTCACGGACGTCCTTACCAAATACATATTGAAATAGTCTAAAATCATTTACTGTGTACTAAAGAATGTCTCCAACATATGATAAAGAGTAGAAAGAATACAGGGCTTCTAAGCTGAACCAGATACAGTATATTAAAAGAAAAAACAATTTGGAAAAAAAATGGTTTTAACCTAATGACTTCTGAGATCAAAGTAAAAACAAAAACTGAGGCTATCTCATATTTAGAAAAGAATAGCATGACCTGGTTACAGGATGCCACCAAAGCTTATTTCAGAAGTCAATGACTATTTGTGGAAAATAAACTAAGAAATTCAATAAAGTAAGATTTATCTCAATATGCTTGAAAAAGAACAATGAATTCATGTAAGACAAATCCCCCCAAAAGTGAATTTATTCAAAGGAAAAAAAATACAACACTTAATATTCCTTTTAAAAGGTACTAAGGCAGACTCATTAATTTCTTGTCCCATTTCACCTCCTGCTTCCCATGCCAGGAAAAGGGAAAAGAGAAACTCACAAACGGACTGACCCAAGTCTCTACGCTCTGGCTAGAGACTGGAGAAGGAACTGATCTTCCGACGCAAATAACTATAAAATGCACAAGCCTTATAGAAAGAAGTTTAGCAATTTTCATTCTCATCTGCAGAAACAAGCAATTTTTAAATAGATTATAAAGCATAAATCAATACATCACAATTTCTATCATCCTTATCTAACCAACACACATTCATTAGGATCTGGGTTCCTTTCCACCTCCACTGTGTTTACGGCTATGCCTTTACTACATGTTTCTCTCCTGTTTATCTTTTCCCGTGTTTTCCCACCTCTCAGGTTTGCTAATTTCCCTTCTTTCCTCCCCTTCACTTTCTCTTCTTCTATTTCTTTTCCTACATCTGTTATGCCTCACTCTTGAAACCTATTTCACTTCCTGTTGCATTCACCCAATCTTTTTTTTTTTTTTTTTTGAGACGGAGTTTCGCTCTTGATGCCCAGGCTAGAGTGCATGGCAGGATCTCGGCTCACCGCAACCTCCGCCTCCCAGGTTCAAGTGATTCTCCTGCCTCAGCCTCCCTAGTAGCTGGGATTACAGGCATGCGCCACCACGCTGGGCTAATTTTGTATTTTTAGTAGAGTTGGTGTTTCTCCATGTTGGTCAGGCTGGTCTCGAATTCCCGACCTCAGGTGATCCACCTGCTCGGCCTCCCAAAGTGCTGGGATTGCAGGCGTGAGCCACTGCACCCGGCCTCACCCCAATCTTTTTATTGTCCCTCATCTCCACATATTTCTTCACTTCCTCCTGCTACGTTCCGTTTTTCCCTGTGGCATCCCTTCTGCCACATTCTATGGCACTCCCAGCTCACGGAGCTGGCTCCCTTTATTTCTCCCCCTGCTCTGTCACCCCTGCCCCCTCTTTCTGTCCCTGCACCCAGCTCCTCCAACTCTTAAATCTCTCTCCCATGCTATCACCAGTTACGTTAACCAAGGGCTCCTCTCCCCATTTTGCTCCCCTTCATCTCTCTGGAGATCCTACCTTGTCTCTTCATAGATTTAACAATTTTCTTTTCTCGCCCCTACCTCACTACTTTCTTGAGCTCTTTGCTCTTCCTGCCTCTTTGCAGGAGCCTCCCACATCTTCTGTTTTCCAGCCTCTTTGTGGACATTTGATCTTTCCTGTCTTTGTTTTTCCTTTTCTCCCTCGGTCTCCCTCTTTCTCTTTCTCCAAATCACCGTCGTTCCCTCATCCCATTCACATGGATGAAGAGGTCAGCTACCCAGGACATCACACTTTTCATTGGCATGGAATTTAGGACTGGATGCCACAAGGGCAGGTCGCCTCCCATACAGGGATCAGAGGTCTCTCGGAAGCCGTGCCTGGGGAGGCCGGGAGGGGCCTGAGGATTGGAGGGAAGGAGCGAGGACTCGAGAGAGGTGAGCTCTGCAGAAACCCACGGAACGAATCCGCCCTCCTAAGGCTGCACTAGGAACTGCGCATCCGGTGCTGTACCCTGAGGGTCGAGGGGCGAGGCTTGAGGGAGAGACCGGCGCTAAGCGTTTGAATCCACCTCACAAATCCCTCTGCCAAGACTTTTAACGGCGTGGGGCAGGCAAGGAGGTCGGAGATGTGTTTTAAGCAGGAGAAAAAAAGAAAAAACGCGGCGAGCGGCGGCTACAGCGCCCAAAGACAGTAAGACCAGAGGCGACCTCGGAAAGTTGTAACCGGAAACAAACATGGACCCCCGACCTGGCAGCAAGGGGTCAGGTTCTGAGCATCTTGCGGCGACCTCGGGACTTACCGCGGGAAGCACGCGCGGGTGCGGGGATTTTAACGTTTGCAGCGACCCCTAAACTCGGGTGTGCAGGATGACGGACTGAGAAGCGCAGGTTTAAACAAGACGAAACTAACTGCAGGTGCAACCGCCGCTCCGGGCTATCCACTTCCGGGTCTGCAGGAAACTGTGCGTGCGTGCTGCTGGGGGGGCGGGGCAGCCTCAGGAGGAAGTGGGGCTGGGGTGGAGCAGGGGCGGGGCCGAGGTGGAGCTGGGCGGGACAAGGGCGGGGCTCGGCCGGAAGCGGGTGGGGCGTGGAGCGGGACCTGGTTTGAACTGGAGCCGTCAGCGTCTGTAGGGTTGGGCCCAGCGGAGCAGGACCCAAGCGGAGCCCAGTCCCTACCTGCTTCCCGTCCCGTTGCTTTCAGTCCATCTTTTTCTTCTGTGTTTAGGACTAATTCTCTTTGAGCCTGTGAAGCAGCATGGCTTCCTATTTTAAGTTAATGCTTCAAACAGGTTAAGGTAAAAATTTAGAGTTATATGGGCCACTTCTGTTGAAATCTAAGATGATAAGTTTTAACAAAGTGAAAACTGTTTTGGTCAAAATCTTTTTGCAAGGTTGGAGATACGCGTCCTGCCACTGAGGCAAGCCGGACTCAGCGGTCTGGGAACCTGGAGCTTGGTGGGAGGTCAATGGAAGGCGATGGTTGCATCCCGGGATGTCTCCGCCAGTTAGAATTTAATTTAAACGATTTAAGGACTGCAGTCGTCTGTGTCAGATACAAACTGGAATGTGAAATACAAAACTCTGTACGTGCCGAATGTGCCATTCCTCACTGACACGCATCAGAACGTTATTTCCGTGGTTGTCCCCCATGCACCCTGGAGGCAGAGACTCAATTTTTTGCTTAACTTTAGAGACTCTCATGGGAACTAGATCTGCAGCGGATGGTAGGCAGACTTGTGAAGCATGTGATCATTTATGTAACCAACCATTGCTGTTTTTAAAAAGCAATGACTTTTGAAAAATAGATATAAAGTGTGTTCTTCTTTATACGTGTTATTTTTTTATTTTATTTTTAATTCTTAATAGTGGCTTTATTAAGTGAATGCTTAAAAGTATTCAACATTAATTTCAATTTACTTCACATTGTTTGCAAATACATCATCAATTCTTACATATTTCAAATCAACTTGAAGTACAGAAAGCTTGCTCTCAAATAAGTCTTCTGAGGTAGGCCAGGCGCGGTGGCTCACGCCTGTAATCCTAGCACTTTGGGAGGCTGAGGTGGGTGGATCACCTGAGGTCAGGAGTTCAAGACCAGCCTGGCCATCATGGTGAAACCCCATCTTTAATAATAATAATAATAATAGTTGTCTCCTGAGGTGACATAAAGACTGAAAGAAGCCTATGACTTGAGTCCAAGTCTCTAACCAGCAATGACCCTATTTGAGACGAATGATAAAACTTACATACTTTTGAAAACCGTATAGTATGATATATGTTATTAATTCACTTGTTATTAATTTTTAAATATAATTACAGTCACTTTACATTTACCCAAGAGTAATCAAAAAGAATATTTTATTTAAAACTGTATATATATATATATATATATATATGTGTGTGTGTGTGTGTGTGTGTGTGTGTGTGTTTATGTATCTGGCTCTTTCGTTTGTTTTCTCTTTCTTAATGTTCAGTCAGGTGTGGATAACAAACACTGTAATATATATACTCTAGAAGACCATTGACTTTGTTTTTATCTGAGGAATAATTTTGCAATAGTGCCAGGGGTTTTGAAAGGAATGTCTATTCTCTTTTATATGAACCCTAAGGAAAGTAAAACTAGATTATCAAATTTCCAATAGTCTCATTTCTGCTGTCAATCATCTTTAAGGCAATATCTGTGAATTAAAATCCGTGCAATATGTTTCTCTCATATCCCTACATGTGGAAGGTTTCACTCCAGCAAGAATTCTTTGAGGAAATAAAGGGGTTTTGAATGAAAAGACTTTTCACGTATATTAGATTTATAAGAGTTCACTGTAGTATATATTATGTGATGTTTCGTAAAGCATTGGTCACAGGCTTTTCAATGTTCATAATATTTAAATAGTCTGATAGTGGTAAAGCGGGAATATCATTACTCATAAAATTTGTAAGATTTTATTTTAAGGCCAGGTGTGGTGGCTCACGCCTGTAATCCAAGCACTTTGGGGGCCAAGGCAGGCGGATCACCTGAGGTTGGGAGTTCAAGACCAGCCTGACCAACATGGTGAAACCCTGTCTTAAAAAAAATTTAAAAAAATTTTTTTAAAAAGATTTTATTTTAAAATTAATATTCTGATGATTCCCAAAGATTGAATTTTGGATTAGAACTTTGCTACACACAGAATATTTTTAAGGTTTCTCTCAGGTATTTTATTAATCTTTAGTAGAGTTTGACTCTTGGTTAAATATGTTGTCCCAGTTATATAATTTTAAGGTCTCTTCCAGTATAAATTTCTGATGATTAGTGAAGATTCACTGTCTGAAGGCTTTCCAAATTTATTACATTTATGAAGTTTTTCTCTACTATGTATAGTGTCATATTTTTGTTATTAACAAAAAATGGGTCAAAAATCTTCCTATCATTATTGAAAATGTTAGTTTTGACACAAAGTAGGCTTTTCTTCAAGTCATGAGATTGAGGTTAGATTTCTTAACTTGATTACATTTATAATATTCATCCTAAATTTAAAATCTCCACACTTCACCTAGAAGTAACTGAAAGGTTAATCCAATACTGTTTTCAAATCATTCCGTGCACTTATTTCCTACATCCTTTTAAAATACTGTGCTTAGGACAGATTCTGAGATTTTTATATGGTAGATTATTCCGAATGATGTAGTATTGCCCACTAGACCTATGGGCACTAAAGAGGTTTCAGCTTGGACTTCCATGTTCACAAACAAAGAAATAAGTTGATGGTAGAGTTTTTCATCAAACTCCAGACAAGTGAGGAGAAGCCAGTTTATAGGTGAAAGTCATAAATCCATTTGGCTTATAGGGAGTTGTGTTGCCTATAAAATTTACAAGGGAGCAAAATGGACATATTCACAAGGAAAAAGGGTATTTCCTCAATTAGAAAGATTTTGATATACATGTCCCTGTAATATTGTTATAAAGCAGATGCAAATTAAAGATAAAGATTTCAAGAATTTTAAAAATGCAAGGAAGCAGATTGACCTAGTGAATTAAGTCCTATGTTACAAAAATAGAAACTAGGCCAGGCGTGGTGGCTCACGCCTGTAATCCAAGCACTTTGGAGGCCAAGGCGGGTGGATCACCTGAGGTCGGGGGTTCAAGACCAGCCTGACCATGGTGAAACCCCGTCTTTATAAAAAAAAAAAAAAGTAAAAAAAAAAAAAATAGAGACTATAGATTTTCTAAGCACACACAGAACACATAATATTTACCACTAACAAATAAAAATAAAATCTGGACAGTTAAGGAGAGACTTTATACAAAAGATTATTGCAACAGAGAGAATGCAAGGCTCTCAGAGATTAAACAGGAAGGGGCTTAACTTTTATGGGAAGGGGTACAATATTAGAAAGACCTTGGTAGGGAGGGGTGGATGTGAAGGTGGAATGGCCTACAGGTGATTCCCTAATGTTACCTGCAGTAACTTGATGTCAAGGAATCTGCTTTTATTATTCTGTTTCCTTGTCTTACAAAAATTTACCATTCTGTCATGGCCAGAAGAACACTTACTCTATTTTATAGAATGAAGTGTTGTCTGATTCATGAATCTTAAATAAATCAATTAGATCTTTAAACTAAATGTGCTGTAATTTTGTCCTTTGACACACGCAACACTTTAAATCTTCCTGGCATCCTCTCTTCTACCAGCTGTGCTCTGTTGAAGACACATAGGAAAGGAAGCTCTCCCTTCTCCCACTAAACTTCTCTTTCTCTTGCTCATTTCAAGGTTTCTATTGGATGATTTGGTTCAATAGCTTCACTACTCTCTGGACTTGGCAGGTATTTAAAGATGCAAATTCTTACGAAAATATTTGTGATTCCTGAGACATTAGTGGTTTTTAAAATATTTTTATCCCTGAAGAGTTCAGTAAAACTATTGACCATCTCATTTTTAATCATATTTAAACATTAACCTAAAGTATAATAAATAGTTGCAGAAGGCAAAATCTTTTTTTTTTTTTTACTTTTTAAAAAATTTTATTTTTGTTTTGCTTTTCTTTTTTCGAGATGGAGTCTCGCTCTGTCACCCAGGCTGGAGTGCGGTGGTGCAATTGTGGCTCACTGCAATCTCTGCCTCCCAGGCTCAAACAATTCTTTTGCTTCAGCCTCTTGAGTACCTGAGACTGTAGGCATGCACCACCACACCTGACTAATTATTTTTTTAATTTTTCTTTTTTCTTTTTTTTAAATTTTTTATTTATTTATTTTTTTAAGACAGGGTCTCACCATATTGGTCAGGCTGGTCTTGAACTCCCGACCTCAGGTTATCCGCCCTCCTTGGACTCCAAAGTGCTTGGATTACAGGCGTGAGCCGCCATGCCTGGCCTAATTTTTTTGTATTTTAAGTAGAGACATGGTTTCACTATGTTGGCCAGGCTGGAGTCGAACTCCTGAACTCAAGTGATCTGCCCACCTAGCCCTCCCAAAGTGCTGGGATTACTGGCATGAGCCACCGAGCCTGGCCTCAAAATCTTAATAATATCAAAATTATATTTTGATATCAAGCTCTTACACTGTTCCTAAATAAATGGAATTGACATAGAAATCTGTCACCATTATTCATAATAAAAAAACTGCTTAAAAATTTTTGTATTTCATCAAATTGCAGATAGCATTGAGTGCAAGACCCACCATTAGCCGGGCATGGTGGCTTGTAGGAGAGAGATCCCATAAGTGCCCAGGCAGGAGCTAGAAACCTCAGCCTATTTCCATATAAATAATGAAGAAGAAAGTAACTAGAAATATAAACTGTAGTAGTTACTATTTATTCATAGGTGATCTTAGTTATTCATAGGTGATCCTAATTCTTTTACTAATGCCTCTCAGGTTGGAAGTGTGAACCTGGGGTGACCTTGCGAAAGAAATGACCCTAAGGCAAGACGCTTTAAGCCCTCTGTCACTCCCAGGTAAGGGCTGCTGGAGGGCGCCTCGGCTGTGTGACAGCGACAGAGCTGGGAAAGCGCCCACCGTTCAGCCAGCTAGGGAAGGAGACGTCCAAAATGGCTGACACATCCCCTTCCTCAAGGGAGTTAGGAGAAAACTCTGCTTCTCCAAGCTCTTGCGGTAGGCCTGACGCTGTCAGGGAGGCCTGCAGACATCCGGGGGCTTAATTGTCTCTATGTGATTCTGTGCTTCAGTGGTCACATTCCACGTCCACTCTCATGTTCTGCTTCTGCATCCGGTTCCTTTTTTCTTAGAAGAGATAATCAGTAAAAGTAATATAAATCTTAATGTCTTGTTCTTTCTTGACAAGTATGAAAAAGTGCTGACGCATTATGCTCCTTACCTCATCTAGGCTACCTGAAAGTCTTGAACCCTTCCCTATATGACACGTGATGTACTTGACCCTATCACTGACCACCAAGGCCAAGCCCTACCTACCCTGCCCCTAGCTTTGTACTCAATAAAAGTCAGAGTGTCCAGGCATTTGGGGCCAGAATCTATGCTTTGGCTGGTAGTGGACCCCTGGGCCCAAACTCTCTTTTCTCTATCTCTGTGTCTTGTGTATTTCTATAGTTTCACGTCTCCACACCAGCAGAGAGGGGCTCACAGAACCCTGTAGGGCTGGACCCTACAGTGGCTCATGCCTGTAATCCCAGCACTTTGGGAGTCCAAGGTGGGCAGATCACCTGAGGTCAGGAGTTCTAGACCAGATTGACCAACATGGAGAAACCCCATCTCTACCAAAAATACAAAATTAGTTGGGCATGATGGCACATGCCTATAATCTCAGCTACTTGGGAAGCTGAGTCAGGAGAATTGCTTGAACCCAGGAGGTGGAGGTTTTAGTAAGCTGAGATCGTGCCATTGCACTCTGGTCTGGGCAGCAAGAGTGAAACTCCATCTCAAAAATAAAAACAAGAAAAATCCACCATTAATTTATGTACCTTTCTTACCAGTTAAAGTTAAGTGAGTTTTCATTCAGAGCGAATGTTGAGACATTTAAGAGATTAGCACCAGTAGGAAAGCACTTCCTACCCTAGGGCTGGAGGGCAGTGGGGCAGGTGGAGCCCAGCAGCCAGAGCTATTAGCCCAGCAGCCAGGCCTGTCCACTGGAGCCGGGATCATGGAGGATAACTTCTCAGAGGGTATTGGAGTCCTGAAGAAGATGCATCTCCTGACAGCGTCCACCTGCGGGACAGCAAAAGAGAAAGAAATACCCTGGCACCTTCTCTCCTCTTTATTCTCTACTAGTATCTGCAGGTGCTGAAACTCAGCCAGATGCTAGCAGGCTGGGAAGCATATGAAGCCTGGGTCCCTGCTGACCACAGCAGAACAGCTGACAGGCAGACAATGGGTCTACAGGGTCGGCCTCTAAGAACAAAGAACCGCTGCCATTAAATTTAATTTGCAAAATAAACATTACAAAAATGCTTTAATGAGAGCTGCATGTTAGACAGGCATTAGTTACATAAACTCAAAGCTGTTTCCAGGCTGGATGGGGTGGCTCACGCCTATAATCCCAGCACTTTGGGAAGCCAAGGTGGGCGAACCACCTGAGGTCAGAATTTCAAGACCAGCCAGGGCAACGTGGCGAAACCTCATCTTTACTAAAAATACAAAAAATAAGCGGGGCATGATTATGGGTGGGTGCCTACGATTCCAGCTACTCAGAAGGCTGAGGCAGGAGAATCTCTTGAACCCAGGAGGTGGAGGCTGCAGTGAGCGGAGATCATGCTGCTCCGCTCCAGCCTGGGAGACATAGCGAGACTCTGTCTCAAAAAAAGGAAAAAAAAAAAAAAAAGCTATTTTGAAATGCTTTCCATTTGTCCTGAGTGGTTTGGCAAATTTTCTTGCTTTGCTTACACGGCTATCTTTCTACAGACTCTTTTGACTGTTGTAAACACAAATCAAAAACAAATTTTATATATTTCTCCCTGACGCAAAGAGGGAGACATTTCCCCCTCCCTTTTCTTAGAGTATTTACTTGAGAAAACTTGTAAAAATAAATTTTTTCCCTGTCTCTTTTAAGAAGTATGTAAATCTTTTCAAAGACTATTAAGCTTCTTGACAGTTTTACAACCCAGGAAGTTTTTCCTTAGCACTTGGGCGGTACATTTTTGAAATGTAATCAGGAAGATAGTACCCTAATCTCCCCGTTTCTGTGGGAGAAAAGGAGCCTAACTTTCTCAAGCGCCTGAATCCAAGTTGCAAAATAGCCTCCGGTCTTAAAGATAGGAGTTTACTTTTGCTTTGGATAAAGGCAATTAGAAAATACAAAGGACCACTTCAATTGCCAAATGCATTTAGGTTTAATGATGTGGGACAAATAGTGCTGTCAAATCTTAATTGGTACTAATTATTCTTTGTCTTGAGGACGTGTACCTAATGTGTTGTTAATTGCTTGGCTACATAAAATGTGGACTGCCTATCATGCATATCACAATAGGGATTTATGCTCATTCAATAATAAAACTTTCTTTTTTTCTATCTTTTGCAGAGAGGAATTTCTTGGTTGCTAGATCTTGTTTTTATTCTCTTTCTTTCTTCTTTCTTTCTTCTCTCTTTCTTTCTTTTTAAAAAAAGATGGAGTTTCACCATGTTGGCCAGGCTGATCTTGAACTCCTGACCTCAGGTGATCCACCCACCTCGGCCTCCCAAAGTGCTCGGATTACAGGCATGAGCCACCGCGCCTGGCCCTTGTTTTTACTTCTATTTCCCCAACAGTGTATGTCAATGACAATTTATAATACAAGCTCACCACCTGGTGGGTATATTTTATTGCTCAGTCTTCCAAACCCTTGCAACAATTGAGACCCAAAGGAACATGCCCATTTACGAAGACAGAATTAGCTACATTTATTATTGTGGGGTTGTGGCGGGGTGGGGAGGGGGAGGGAAGCTTGAATGCAAGTAGGTACCCCGAAAATGGCTACAAAGCTTTGGTAGATTTTCAACTCCATTTATAAAGAATTCAAGTGACAGTTGTTATGTATCTTCCTATACAATTTACATCAATAATCACACTTTTTCTGTGCTATCCTCTTTTTCATAATTCTGTATCAGGCTTACTCTGTGTGGGTCAAGATGGCCAAGGGGAGACCTATGTTAATTCTAGCTAAATAATTATAAGCTTGTTTGGCTCAGAGCACACTGAAGTTTATACACCGAACTAAACTATATCATTGGTGCAGTTAATTAGAAATGAAGCGGCAACAGGAGGCCTAAGGTAAAGACCATCTGAGAGCACAATAACACCAGGGAACACCTCGGGTGGTTGCAGAGCAGGGAATACTGTTTTGGTCCCACGAATGCCTTCTCAACATGGAGACTGTATGAGGGCCTTGTAAAGAGGGCGTATGCAAAGATCTCTGAGAAGGGAGGTGACCTCTTCTCACAGGATCTGGGAGGGTCTTTGCAGATGGGAGCCGGCAAGGAGGAGAAAAGCCTCGAGGGGCAGAGATCATGGAACACCTCAGGCTCTGTCTAGGTTCTTGGAATAAGAAGTGATTTTAATTGCTCTATGTCCTCAATGCTCGGGAGATAAAAGTTCCTTGATGCATTGGGTGTGGTCAGACCAGGTGGCTCCTCATCCGCTATACTTCTGATGTATCCACACCCTGATAACAATCAGTGATAAACTGAGAGTGCTAGTTTAGCATGTCTTAGAAGGATCTCAAGTGCTGTTAAATGCTCAGTGCGTACTAGTTTAGCATGTCTTAGGAGGATCTCAAGTGCTCTCCCCTCAGCTATTTTTACCTACCCCTTCACCCTCCCCTTCCACGCTCATAAGATCAATGAGATTGTGCACATAATAAAAGTGTTTGGAGCCCGGAGCTCGGGGGCCAATGCGGTTCCCAGGCTTGCTTTGGTCCCCTGGACCCATGCTGTAAACTCTACTCTTGTGTCTCTGTCTGTCTTTATTTCCTTTTCTCAATCCCTCGTCACCACCAGGACTAAGGGCACCCACATACGGGGTTGGGCTGGTTCCCAACACTCTGATATCCTGTTTTTTTTCATAATTCTCCTTCAGTACTTCCTACAGCTGCCCTGACTGTACCTAACATATAAAAGTCACATCCTTCAAAGCCCCTTAGTAAGTTTCTATTAAGTTCAGTTTCCCACACTACTAAATTTGTCCTCTACAGACCAGCATAGTATTCCCTGGGGGATTCTTAACAGATGCCAACTCTCAGGCGACTTCCATAGCTACTGAATCACATTCTTCATTGGAACAAGTTTGCCAGCAAATTATTTTGGGCACTGAAGTTTGAAAAGTACCATGCAAGAGTATTAGAGTGTGGTTTTACCAAAAAGAAAAAAAAATTAAAATGAGGTCATTTTCCATTAATGTAAATTATATCCCACACTGATTTATCTTGACGATTTTGTGTTTACACAATATGTTTCTTTTAGTTATTGTTGTTAAGACAGGGTCTCTCTCTGTCACCCAAGCTAGAGTACACTGGTGCCCTCTCGGCTCACAGCAACCTCTGCCTCCTGGGCTCAAGTGATCCTTCTGCCTCAGCCTCACAAGTAGCTGAGACCACAGGTATGAGCCACCACGTCCGGCGAATTTTTGTATTTTTTGTAGAGATGAGGTTTCTCTATGTTGCCCAGGCTGGTTTCAAACTCCCGACCTCAAGTGATCCACCCACCTTGGCCTCCCAGAGGGCTGGGATTACAAGCATGAGCCACCACGCCTGGTCTACACAATATATTTCTTTTGTTTGAATAGAGTTAATTATTTGAAAGATATTTAACATGGCAATGACCAGATTGTCAGAAAAACTTATGAAACTCTTCAGAATGAAAGATAACTGGGCTTCTTTTCAGCGGAATTGATCAAGAGAGAACATTTTTCTCTATGAAAATTGGAAAACAGTTTTTTTCCCTTCACAAAATTATTTTCTCTGCTGAAGTACTTTTATTTAATTATGCTAAATTCTCTGCACCAAAATATGAGTAAATGTTTCTTCCTAAATTTTGGAAAAACATCATTAATTGAGCTAATGTTAAAAATTTAAATACACAAGTGATAAAAACAATTTAACATATCACGTTGAAAATCATTAAATGGAAAAAGTAAAATTATGTTGTAAATGTAACTCTGAATGAAATGGATATGTACTTTTATGCCTTTAATCAAAGTAGCTTTACCGAGATCAAAATATTTTTATTGGTGTCCTAGAAATGTTTCTGTCTTGAGTTAAAGCAACATTTTAAGATTAGGGGATAGATGAGAAATAAGTTCATCTTTATTAAAGTGGGAAAAGCTGGGAAAGAGTGTTGTAGACAAATTTCTATTCAGATTGAGTATATACAGAATACCTACAGATGCTGATCAACTGGATATTACCTTCAAACTCTTTGGGTCAACATATCTGTTGGAAGCTCTTCAGATAATCTTGCAATAAAAACCATATCGAGCACATAGTACGACTCAATTAGTAAACATAAATCGAACCATTATCTAAGAAATACTCTATTTTGCTTCAAAACACACACACACACACACACACACCCACCCCCAAACAGTACCTTACTCTTGGCCAAAATTTCAGCTAACTGAAAAAATATAATGCTAATCAAACTTTATTTCAATAGACATTAATTTGTATTTAATAGTTTTCACCTCCAGTGTGTAGTAGATCAAAATATTAAAGAACTAAGAAATTAACATCTATTTTCAAAAGTGTTGATGACCTAAATTATCAGATACTTCAATCCTCTATCAACACGCCCAAGTCGTGACCCCATGAAAGTCCCTGGCCCTAAGCCCAGGGTTGCATCCCTATCGTCCCAATGCAGGAAGAATGAAAATGGAAATTATGTTCTAATGGGAGTTGCTGTAAAATTGCAAATTGTGTACAAGTAGAGTTTTGCATTTGACCTTGCGCTTTCCATCCCCTACAGAGCAACTCCAGCCCTTGTTTAAATATAGTGTTCTAATTCCCAGAGCCGTTCTGGTTTCCACACTGACCCTCCAACTCCACCCCACCACCGCCACCGAAGTGTCAGCTCCCAGACTTCTGTAGAATCTCATCTCCACCTGCTGGCAAATACAGCTTTTGATTGAAAAGTCTTCAACTTGTTAAGAGTAAAGCACCTCGGTTTCCAGGAAACTCTAAACTTCTGCCTTACATTGTTTGAAACATTAGCTTAAAATAGGTAGGAGCAGCCTTGCTCCAGAGGACATCACAGAGATTCAAATAGCTGCAAATGAGAAAAATAACCCAGAGATTCAAACGGCTGCAAATGAGAAAAATAACCTACAGACCCGGAAACTCCCCGGGGCGGGGCGAATCTAGGGAAGGCCAAGGCTCCGCCCCTTTAACAGACCCGCCCGGATCTCGGCTCCCACCTTGGATCCAGCCCGCTCCATCGCGAGACCAGTTAGGGTCCAGGCGCTGGTCCTGCACGCTGCGGCCCCGCTCCCTGCGCCGCCCCGCCCTGCTATGAGAGGGATTGCTCGCAGACCCGGAAGCGGATGGAGAGGTCACGCGTCAGTAAGAAGGGTTTCCGTCTTCCCCTTTCAAACTTGCACTCCTAGTCTACAGTGTTCCGCACAGATGTCTGGGAGTCCCTAGGCTTTAAAATCCGCACATCCATTCCTCTCTTGAGATTCCCAGCATCACAGACGCTGGGAATCCTTTTGCTCCCCTGCGCATCCATATCCCCTTAAAGTCGACCTCAGGCTAGGTCCTTGAAACGACCATTGCGCCTTGAAGCTCTGTAGACACTGCCTGCTGTCGGAGAGACACAATTAAAACAAAATCTTTTCCCAGAGTAGAAAACCACAAAGATGGTAGAGAAAGAAAAGTTTGAAAAAGCATTAAACCGAAATATGATGTGCGTCACAGGCAAGCCGGTAAGCGATTGCAAAGACGCAAAGAAATCTCACACTTTTATATAGGCAAGTAGAACACACTTATCCTCAAGATAAATAATAGTAAGTTCTCAAGTAAGAGGACTTGACTGCCCCACTGATCATACATAGATCATCCTAGATTCACCTGGTAGGTGGGGTGACCATCTGTTACAGCTTTGTCCAGGGGAAACACAAACTTTACACACTTTATGACAAGAAGTAGTTTTGCAGCTTGGATTAAGGCCCCAAGAGGCTGATCCTAGGCGTCTGCACTCTCACAGAAACTAAAAGATAGGGATGCTATCTTCCTTGATGTTTACATTTCAAAGATAATTTTCCCAGGTTCTTTAGAAAGACATTTCTGGGTCATAAAGCTGGCAAAAGAACGATCCAGTTTTCAAAAGTATTGAAATACATGTCCAAGAGAGAAGTATTTACAAGTTTTCTAAAGTAAATGTTCTAAGAAAAATGAGCATAGGGAAATCTGTTTTCAACAGGGAGAATCAAGCCTTTTATTTTATTTTTTTGAGACAAAGTTTCACTCTTGTTGCCCAGGATGGAGTGCAGTGGCACATCCTGGCTCATTGCAACCTCCACCTCCCAGGTTCAAGCAATTCTCCTGCCTCAGCCACCCAAGTAGCTGAGACCCTGCCTGGCTTTTTTTTTTTTTTTTTAGTAGAGACAGGGTTTCACCATGTTGATCAGGTTGGTCTCGAACTCCTGACTTCAGGTGATCCACCCACCTTAGCCTCCCAAAGAGCTGGAATTACAGGCATACACCACTGCACCTGGCCCAGGCCTTTTATTTTAAATTTGTATTTATCTTTACATTGCTGAGTCATTTTCCAACTCCAATCCCTTCACTGTCTTTCCTTCCCCACCTTATGCCCTGTAAAGCCCTGACTCAGGAGATGGGGTCAAGCTCTTGAGCTCTGCCTCCTTCACTGTTTTAGGCCTCTCAAGGACAGCATTAACCATGCAGCTCCAAGTGCAGCCTTGAATGGTACATCTTCTTCCTGGGACTCAGATTCTGCAGGCCTTACTGCTTCCCCAAAAGTCCCTATCCTCAAGTACTCTCTGGGTCAGCATCTGCCTCTCCCTAGACCTCCCCTTCACACTCATAGTCTTCAAGAGTCTTCTGGGTCTTGGGAGATGACAGACTCCTGTCCTGTGACACCATGAGTTTCTTTTGTCCTAAATCACATCTGTTAGCTGTGAGGCAGGCAAATAAGGTCTGGAGGCATGGAACATAAGGCCAACTTACACTTCAGCTATGACAGGAAATAGTCTCTCCATAGGGCATACGCTGAGTAAATAACTTTGCAACTTTACTTCATCCTCTTCTTTTACATAGGGTGTTCACCGAGTAAATGTCTTTGTAACTTTATCTTCTTCATAGGGTGTACACCGAGTAAATGACTGTGTCACTTTACTTCATCCTCTTCATTTACATAGGGCATACACCAAGTAACCTCTAGAGCATATTTAAACTCCAAAAATTCTGTAATGGGGGGGGCCCTTGAGACCCTATGTCCAATTCTTTGTTCAAGATGCCAAGAACCTGGACACCTTCCACTGGTAACAGCTGTGGTGTATTGCACTCTCAATTCCACACTGGAAATTGCTATTCACCACCAGGGGGCATCTATATTCCATCCCTATATTCACAAATTTAACTTTGATCCTGAATTCATTAGATTCCTCTTTATAATTTCTTTTTTTTTTTTAAGACAGGGTTTCACCATATTGGTCAGGCTGGTCTTGAACTCCTGACCTCAGGTGATCCACCCACCTCGGCCTCTCAAAGTGCTGGGATTACAAGCATGAGCCACCTCGCCCGGCCCTAGATTCTTCTTTATAATTTCTAAATTACTTTCAAATTACAATCATAGGAATCTCTCTTTTATTAGGATATTACAGAGGTGTCTGACTTTGGGACAGGATATTATAAGTGGAAATACAGGCTCCTGGATGATTGGGTCTGTGGGTCAATTTATGTATGTCATTACAACATGAATAGTTATCAGGGCTTTCAATGTGCTGTGGGATTTCATAGCAGAATGGGGGAATCATTATGGGGTCTCAAGAGTGAATTGGACCCCATGGAGCTTTCAGGATTGTGAGTGAGTCCAGAAAGTAAAGAGGGGCTAAGGCTCAGGCAACTGATAGCTTTTACTGTAGGAGGGTTTCCTAGGGATGGGTCTCTAGGCACAACTAAAGAGTGGTATTGGGGACCCTGGCTTAAGAGCACACATTATGCCAATGAAGAAGGTGCAGACACCACCAAAGCAACTATGCCGTTCAAAGGCTTCTCTATGGGGGAATATTCACGAGGAAATGTCAGTGCTGGTTACATGGTTACACAATATTGGCTTCTCTCTCTCACCTCCCCATTTGTCCCAACACAATATACAGAATCACAAGGCAACTGAGGAAGGTCAAGGCAATGTTTTGTAGTTTTCTATGTATAAGTCATGCAATTTCCTTGGTTAAGTTTATTATTGTGTACTTTATAATTTTTATGGTATTATAAAGTTGTTTTCTTAATTTCCTCTTCAGATTGTTCATTGCTAGCACAGAAATACAACTGATTTTTTGTGTGCCAATTTACTATCAGCATCTTTGCTGAATTTATTCTCTAGCCTTAATAGTTTGTTGTGTGTGGGTTCTTTAGGATTTTCAATATTCATCTGCTAATAGAGATAGATTTCATCTTTTGTCAAATTTGGGCCGGGCATGGTGCCTGACCTAGCTTCTTAAATTTATAACAATCTCATTTGAATAATCTCAATTTAGCTTCAGTGATTTTCACAAACTGTGCTGTTGTACAATTCTGTATATCCATTTGATGTTACTGTCACAAAATTACATTTTTATACATTTTATCCCTATCAATAGAGATCTGTAATTGTTCATGTCTTTGTGTCTTAAGTCATATGGGGAATAAAAAAGAGTTAAGAAGCAAGACAGGCCAGGCATGGTGGCTCATGCCTGTAATCCCAGCACTTTGGGAGGCTGAAGCAGGTGGATCACTGGAGGTCAGGAGTTCGAGACCAGCCTGGCCAACATGGTGAAACCCCATCTCTATTGAAAACACAAAAATTAGCCAGGTGTGTTAGTGCATTCCTATAGTCCCAGCTTCTCAAGAGGCTGAGGCAGGAGAATTGCTTAAACCCAGTAGGGCGAGGTTGCAGTGGGACAAGATTGTGCCACTGCGCTCTAGCCTGGGCAAAACGAGTAAGACTCCATCTCAAAAAAAAAAAAATCATGTTAACTAGTTTTAAATTTACCTGCGTAGCTGCCCTTACCAGTTATTTCTTCTAATGGCTCCGATACTATTTAATGTCTTTTCATTTAAGCCTACAGGACTCCCTTTAGCATTTCCTGTGGGGCATATGTACTAGCAATGGACTGTTTCAGCTTTTGTTTACTTAGAAATAACAGATAACCTTATTTTATTCCTCAATTTTGAAGAAGTTTTTTTCCAGCTATAGAATTTTTGGTCAACAGGCTTTAAGCATTTAGCTAGTTTACTAGCTTGCCTTTCTGCCATATGACAATGCAGCAAAAAGGCATTTTTTTTCTTGTTTTGTTTTTTCTTTTTGCTTTCAGCACTTTATGTATGTCAGCCCACTGCCGTTTAGATTCCATGGCTTCTAAGGAGAAACTGGCTGGCCTTCTTTGGCCATATTGATTTCTCTCTTGCTGCTTTCAAGATTCTTTGTCTTTGTTTTTCTACTCTTTGATTATAATGTGTCTTGAATTATTTATCCTATCTGAATAAGGTTTATTGAGCTTCATGGGTGTATGTATTAGCCCATTTTCATGCTGCTGAAAAAGACATACCCAAGTCTCAAGCCTGTAATCCCAGCACTTTGGGAGGCCAAGGTGGGTGGATCATGAGGTCAAAAGATCGAGACCATCCTGGCCAACATGGTGAAACCCCGTCTCTACTAAAAATACAAAAAAATTAGCTGGGCATGGTGGTGTGCACCTGTAGTCCCAGCTACCCAGGAGGCTGAGGCAGGACAATTGCTTGAACCTGGGAGGCAGAGGTTGCAGTGAGCCGAGATCGTGCCACTACACTCCAGCCTGGCGCCTGGCGACAGAGCGAGACTCTGTCGCAAAAAAAAAAAAAAAAAAGAAAGAAAGAAAAAAGAAAAAAAAAGACACCCAAGATTGGGAAGAAAAGGAGGTTTAATTGGACTTACAGTTCCACATGGCTGGGGAGGCCTGAGAATCATGGTCGGAGGTGAAAGGCACTTCTTACATGGTGGTGGCAAGAGAAAGTAAGGAAGATGCAAAAATGGAAATCCGTGATAAAACCATCACTCTTGTGAGACTTATTCACTACCGCGAGAACAGTATAGAGGAAACTGCCCCTATGATTCAAATTATCTCCTGGCAGGTCCCTCCAACAACACACAGAAATTATGAGAGTACAATTCAAGATGAGATTTGGGTGGGGACACACACAGAGCCAAACCATATCAATGTGTATATCCACAACTTACATAAATTTGATAAAATTTCTGCCATTATTCCAACATAAGGTTCTTTCTATGCCTTTGTCTTTGTCTTCTTGCAGATTCACATAATGCTCACCTTGGTAATGACTGACGATCTCACAGGCCTCATGAGCTCTGGCTCTGTTCAGTCTTTTTTTTTTTTTCTTTTGCTTCTGCCTCCAAGACTCAATAATTATCAATTGAGCTATCTTTTTTTTTTTAGTTTTTTTTTTTTCAAGATGGGGTTTCACCATGATGGCCAGGCTGGTCTTGAACTCCTGACCTCAGGTGATCCACCCACCTCGGCCTCCAAAGTGCTAGGATTACAGGCGTGAGCCACCGCGCCTGGCCTGAGCTATGTTTATGTTCACTGATTATTTCTTCTGAGTGCTCAAATCTGATGCGGAGCTGGTCTAGTGAATTTCACTTCAGTCACTGTACCGTTCAGCTTCAGAATTTCTGCTTGGCATCATTTCAACATTTCCGTATTTCTGTGGATATTCTCCACTTGGTGAAATACCATTCTCTTCATTTCATTTGGTTCTTTGTTCACGGTTTCCTTTAACTCTTTGAACATGTTTAAATTATCCATTCACTTGTCTAGGAAATTGAATGTCTTGGAAATCATCTGAAGTTTCCTTTATTTTTTCTTGGGAATGGGTCATAATTTTGTGTTTCTTTGCCTGTGTCATTTTGTTACTGTTATTGTTCAAAACTGGGCAGTGGAACTCTGGGAATCACAGTCCTCCCCTTCTCCAGGGTTTGTTGTCACGGCTTGTTGTGGGCTGTTAATTTAATGACTTTTATAAACTACTTTTGTAAAGATTCTCCTTGTTGTCATGTGTGGTCACTGTAGTGTCCCTTTCATTAGTGTAATAGTCATATTGGGGCTCAGCAGAGATCTCACTGAATGCATAGAGCAAGAAGAAGAAAAAGAGGAGGAGGAGGAGGGAGAAGAAGAAGTAGGAGGGGGAGGAGGAGGAAAAAGAAGAGGAAGGAGATGAAGGAACAGAAGGAGGAGGAGAAGGAAGAGAAGAAGAAGAGGAAGAAAAAAATACTCTCAATATTTGCAGATTGGCTCTAAGTAGGGGCAATCTGTTAATGCTTAGCCAGGCCATTAACAACTCTGCCTTTGCCTTCACATTCTGCTTGTGTTGAGCCTAAAGAGCATAACAGCTTAAGTGTTTTCACAGGCACATGATTCACCAGTATATATGAGCGATCTTTAAAATCTCCATGTTCCACACAAATGTATTTTCTCAGCCTCTCCCCATACCTTTTGGCCCTTCTATTGCCTACCTGTTATCTCTTCACCGAGTCTGCCATAGCCATACTTTTGCTTTTATTTTTTAATTTAATTTAATTTAATTTTTTTAAAGATGGGGTTTCACCATATTGGTCAGGCTAGTCTTGAACTCCCGACCTCAGGTGATCCGGCCACCTTGGCCTCCAAAGTGCCTGGATTACAGGCGTGAGCCACCGAGCCCGGCCCACTTTTGCTTTTAAATGTCCTATAATTCGAACTTAAGTTTGCCAGTGAAAGAAAACTGTTTGGAATGTAGAAGGTAGATGTGAACATTATTCTCAGGAGAACGTAGTGACCAGATAAAATACTTTGCACACCCACTACCCCCAGCAGCACTGAGTACACATTTAAGGCCGTCAGAAGCAGCCACTGCCCGGACATCTCCATGATCTTTAGCTATTCTACCCAGCCTGATGCTTCAGGATATAGTTGCCAGTATTTACATCTGTGATCTACAAGCTGGAGTACTTTATACATCTCACTGCTGAAATCCTTACTTTAATTCTTTTTTTTTTTTTTTTTTTTGAGACAGAGTTTTGCTTGTTACCCAGGCTGGAGTGCAATGGCGTGATCTAGGCTCACCACAACCTCTGCCTCCTGGATTCAAGCAATTCTCCTGTGTCAGCCTCCTGAGTAGCTGGGACTACAGGCATGTGCCACCATGCCCAGCTAATTTTTTGT